>CM035426.1:174698318-174725818 GCA_020310875.1 Ceratopteris richardii
CCTCTTAAAGGATGTCCCTTTGATAGTAAACTTGCTAGTTTGCCATGATGAGGACATCACTGAACATACGATACTCAGATAGGATTGCTAGTACGATCATGCAATTGACTTAAACCTATGATACGAACATATGATACTAGGATAGGATTGCCATTTGGGTCTAGGTTAACAAGTAATGCCTAATAGTTGAATTGGAAGGCAGGGGCCCTTTTGATTCTAGTACCCTACAATTTGCAAGCACTATAGAGTCCATTGTGTACAATTTCTCACCTACTAATGGGCATGTCATGCAAGTACTAGAACCCCTTTCTCTTCCAAAAGTATCAACATCACAATTGGAACAATCAATTTTGCAAAGCAAGGGAGGACAACTACAATGAGATGGTAAGAAGGAGGCCATCTTGGTGACAAAATCTACTACACAAGCATGCTCCTCATGCACAAGGACAAAGGCTGAAGCAAATTTCAAGACTAAACAAATACGAGTGATGAAAGGCAAGCAACCGCTGGTTTTGTCCCAACAATTCCCATCCACACAAGCCAACCATGTCAAAAGAAGAACCAAGCAACTAGGACAAGCTCACCCATAAGGTATCTGACAAATTTGGGTGCCTACAGAATTAGCTAAAGCTCAACAAGGGCAATTACACAGGTGGGTACCCAAGGAACTCTTACATACACAAAACCCTATGCTCTCTCTCACGAGAAAAGTCTCAACAAAGAAGTTGAAGAGAGGCAAGGGTCAGAACCAAGCTCAAAGAACAAAAGAAGATCAACTCACCTCTTCGGGAATAGTAAGAAGAGAATCATCAAGGGTATGGGTTCAGAAGCCAAAAGCACCAATAGCCCCCATAGAACCAAAGAGCTAACCATGAGGAATACAAAATTTAAGAAACCATTCAAAGATGAAGAGGACAAAAGTGATATGTACACGGCCAAAAAATGTTCTAAAATGGATCCCTATAAGGAGGAATGATCAGTTGTCATTCAACCATCGATTGAGTGCATCATTTCAAGATCCAACAAAAACCTCAAAGAATTTATCAACATCTACAAGTAAGCTCGAAAGCCTCATGTGAAAACCATGTGTCCTTGGCATAACCCCTTCTTTTGAACGATTCAGGTCATGCATTTCCATAGTATGCATTAGTATAGGACCACATTTACAAGGCTATGCATGGGAAGGGATAAGACCATGCACTCTTATAAAATCTAATTAGTGAACCATCAATAAATACATCCATGAACAATTGAAGACAAGCCAATGGTCAATAGCTGTGATGGGAGTACAACACAGAGAGATGAACATCAATCGACCTTTCACCATGGTAAGAATCCACTACTTTGGAAACATTAAAACAATGATAGATTAGGAAACTTGTTCGTCAGCATACCCTTGAGCGCTTAGCTCAAGACCCATTTTTTTGCACCATACTTCTTACAATGCATTCCCCAATTAAGCATGCATAGGTCCACATTACAAGTCCATGCACAAGGCACATATTTTCTTCAACCCATGCACTAACACACTTATCCATCATTCATTATGGGTTACGAGTATTTGGCATGACAACTATGAGACCCATGTGTGAAAGATCTAGAGGACATCAAGGTTACAATATCAGAACCTATGAAGCGATTCATAGCTGATAGTTGCTCAAAATCAACATTGATAACCTCTTTTAAGCAACTAGAAATTTTTGAAAGCTTAAAAATACACCATCATGCTGGAATCCAAGAAAGAAGTACATACAAAAGGACTAAAACTTGCAAAGGCTAGCAGTGAAAAAATGAAGAACAGGAGAACCGAATCTAATACATTTGGAAGACAAACTAGTCTTGCTGATACATGATGGACACTACCTCTCAAAGTACTACATGGAACACCCACTCCAACAAAGGTCTGTGAGGGACGATAGATTTGAGGGGGGGTATTGGCACTCAAGGTCAAGTACAAGGTGTGGGAATGCATCAAAGAAGTGGACACAAAAGAAGGAACATGTAGGGAACTCCAAAAAGTATATGTCAAATTTTCAGAAGAAACCCCTATAAAAACAATGATTTTGATCACTAAAAACCATTGTAAATATCATTTTGCATTTTTGCAACTCCATTTTGTTCAAGCCAAGGATCCTCAAGCTTGAGGAGAATTATAAGTATCTATGCACCAATTTTCATGATTTTTAAACTTTATTTGAGCCCTAAAATAAGCCTTAGAACCTAATTTTTAACTAGACCGCTCTCTGGATAGGGCAAAGTTAGTGAAAAACTATAAAAAGAGTTGGAAAGCTCATTTTTGAGGCTAGCAAGTTAGAGAAAGAGCTCCTTGAAGAGTGTAATCAAGTTATTGAGAATAAAAGCTTCCATTGTTCCTATCTTTGTTATCTTGCCTTGTGTGCATGTGTGTGTGCGATCATGTATGTGCTTGTAACTCACATTTTCTCACCACAATTGCTCACGATCTTCATGTCCTCCTCAAGTCTCCATGGATTGACAAGTAGAGGATGTGGTGCTCATGCTTGGGCTACACCAAAGGAGGTTTGAGGGCTCAAACAGAGTCTAAAAATCATGAAAATTGGTACATAGATACTTCTAATACTGCTCAAGATTGAGGAATCCTTGAATTGAACAAAATGGAGTTGAAAAAATGTGAAATGATATTTGCAATGGTTTTTAGTGATCAAAATCAATGTTTTTTATAGGGATTTCTTCTAAAAATTTGACAAACTTCTTGGAGATCCCTACATGTTCCTTCTTCTTGTGTGTCCACTTCTTTGACACATTCCCACACCTTGTGCTTCACCTTGAGTGTCAACAAACCATGTGGTGAACTTAAACTAAAGAAGTGGAATTCTTTAGGTCTGGGTGAACCAACAACGCAACATAGTGGAACTAAACACTCAAAGAATTAGGACAGACACCAACTGTTCCTTCTAGGAGCACACATGAAGATAAAGATATTGTGCTTGTCCAAAGCTTTGTGATGTAGAACAATGCTGATCTCAATAAAAGAGTCAAAGACAAGGTGCGACTCCCTTCTTTTCAAAAGGTGATCAAGATGAAGCATGCAAAGGAAACCATGAAATTGAGAAAATAGACAATCAACTCTCCTAGCCATAGGATAGACCAAAATAATGTGACAACTAGATTGAAGTAGATCTGGATATGCAAGAGTGAGCAATCCTCTACTCTTGGGATATGACCCCAAAGGCAAACCAAATGAGCAACTAAGTCAAAGATTACAACAAAGGAGTATTCCAAAAGTCAACCATGGTGGAATTTTTCTATTTGGATATCAAAGCGATCAATGAAGGCTGACCCCAATGCATGATGAATCTGGGTGCCCAAGACCTGCTTACGTGCTCAAGTAGTCACACATAACCTCATAGGCTTGGATCAACACTCACAGACACTCACTTTACACACCTCATGATGGACATCTGTTATCACCACATTAAAACATCTAGACAAACCTAAGATTACTAAGAAATGGGTATCTAAAGAGTCTCAAATCCTAGTATAATAAGCGCAATAAACTTTAAAGGTCATCAATAACAATTATTGTAACTCCATAAGTGAAGAATGGCACGTCAAACCTTGTACTAAACGTGTTGACCCACCCATGTAAACTATTATACACCAGAATATATCCATTTTGAGTGCATTGCATATCCCAAGTATGCATCTAGAAATATCTATTAACGTTATACAACCACTCACTTCCACATGACACACCTTCGTGACTTACCTCTAAGGACCATACAAATCATATTGGTATTGCAAGGGGAATATGGTTTCACCCCTTCTCTAACACAATACTAACATGACTTTATTCTTCTAGAAAATACATACTTCGGTACCATTACTACTCATGGTGGAGATAGCAGGCACAAGTTTGCAAGTAGGGACTATTTATTAGACCATGGACATCGAGAGCTTGCCAATATTAGATGACCACCTAAGGAGAAGCCAGAGGATATGTTGGCAGTGCAAATCATCCTTATACAGGATTCACCCATGGGCCACACAACAAGAGTTAGTAAGAACTCACATTGGTTTAGTGATCTAGAAGGACCTCTAGGAGAAGGTGCGTACATGTGGGAAGCCGAGATTGAGTACAACAACACATGGGGAAAATACCATTTCTTTCTTGTAGAATTTGAAAAGCTATAAAACTCAGTAGACTTAAGGCTTGTGTGGCAAAACGCACGTCTGGTAGAATACTTTGCTGCTTGATTACCAAAACACGATTTCATGCGATGTTTCTATTACATCAACTCATTAAGTCACCAATCATACCCCAAAGATTCAAGCACATTTTTTATTCCATTGTTAACACATGGGAATGAGTTAAAACAATTTGCTAGAACAACAATCTAGTTCAACAGGACCTAGATATGAGAGATATGGATGTCCCCATGGAAAAGGAAGGTTTAATCCCTAATAGTATTGATAGTATGAAGAATCAAGACCTAAGAAAGCTCAAAAATATGGTGGCCATGACACCTAATATAGTTGTGCATCTTAGGATTGTGCATGCAACATTTTGCATTCCTAGAGCAAGACCAATTCACAATGCGGCACAAAAAGGTTTGGCTCAACTTGTATTTAGCTAACACACAAAATTTGATGATCAATCTGCCACATTGGATTATTGACCAGATTCATCAAGCTTGCAAGAGGTGGCCAGTGAAGCTTGATTTACATGGCTGTTGTGCTCTCATGAGAATTGTAAATCATTTCCTTGTGTATGAAATTCCTATTTAGAGGGCTCTTTCCTAGAATAGATTGCAATATTTTAAGAGCAAGAAATCTTCAGCTTCACCTTCCAAGAGGATGAGGGGATCGATACCTTGTGCACAACCCAAAGGGGCCACCCTGACACTAGGCATATCACCCGCACCACAAAGGGTAGTTAGGCCCTTCACACTTAGAATACCAAGGTGAAGTACAGATGGATCTAGTTTAATCTTTCCCCGTTTCCATCTGATCTAGAATCCCTTAGAGGAGTTCTCTTTGAAGAACTCAATAATACAAATTTTGGATGAATCTTTGAGGAGGTAAATCTTGAGTTAGGAGAAGAACAAGAAGGCGAGTACTAGCAACAACATGAAGAAGGACAACAAGAGGAGGCCAAAGAAGCTGAAGAAGAAGTAAAAGATGAGGAAGATGAAGATGAAAAGGAAGAACAACATGATGAATATCAAGGAGAAGCTACAAGAGCCCCCGCCTATAATGCACAATTGCAAAGACTATATGACACAATCATGAGTGTTGAAGATCGACACCATCTCTCCTTCAGTATAGGCAGTGTTAATTGAGAAAATCTTAAGTGGGGAAGGAGTAGAACCACATTTCATTGAAACACTTCAACATTTAATTGAGTCATTGAGAGTTATAGAAGACGTTTACACCATGTTATAGAAATTGATACCTTGCTACAATCACAAGCATGACGAGATACGAAAGTGCACTGACAACAACATAAGAATACCTATGATAGAACATGAAGCAACTACAGGTCAAAAGGCCACTTCAATGATAACCATCAATCTCACAATTGAAACATTCATACAAACCTCACGAGTCTCACCTCAGTGCCCTCCATCCCCCTCAATTGACATTGAGGTACATGCAACCAGGGAAACCACTACAATTGCTCAAGCTAGTGAACCTATCTAATAGACTGCTCCCCACTCATTTCCTTGTACTCCCCCAATCATAACCACTACCCAAATCTTTACATCCACACCTTCTTTCAGCTTTTGTGCCAATCTCCCAAGCCGTCCTCTTTTTTTCCATCATTAACCCTCTCTACAAAACAATGCTAAACTTCTAGAACCCTTCATTGGCCATCCTATTGTAACTAGTATAGTAGGCCGCCCTAGACCCACCAACGACATCATTGGATTCCCTACTACCTATAATAAAGTAAGTCTCTGATTCAAGGATCTAGTCAGTTTAGACAGATCTAAAATCGGACATCATTTGGTTATCCATGTGTATGACCAAAGATCTCTAGTTTAGACTTACTAGGAGGTCTTGTGCTCTTGTGAACAAGTGATCCACTTAGCTTAATGGTTAAGTCTCAAGGATGTGAAGGAGAAGGTCTTGGGTTCAATCCCCATTGGAGACATGGAGAGAGTATTTTGCCCAAAGAGATCTAGAGCCTTCTAGAAGCATCCACTTGAGTTAACTCGAGTTAACTGGGACACTTGGCGCACATGCAGTTACATGGTTAACACATCGATGGTTAGTATCCACCTGCCCAAGATGGTAGCCCCCTGGAGAGAGCTATATATAGAGGCATTTGGTTGGGAGGAGAGTCATCTCTCTAACATGTGGTGGTCGTAGTCCTTGTTCTCTGGCATTGGTATCAGAGCTCTAGGCAAGCTCCCATGGAGACCTTGTGAGGGACCTTCACCTTCTTCTCAAGCTTCCATGGAGATCTCTACATGATCTCCATCATCTTCATTAATAAATGGCTCTCTTGGAGAATTCTCGGGCTTCTTCTTCTCAATATCTGTGTGTACTCGATCATTGTTGACACCCCGATTGTTTTGGCGACTCACGGGTGACCTCGAGATTGGAAGTTGCTAAAATGTGAATGACCTTTGCTCTAGGCATGCGGTCGTGGGGACTCGAACCTTTAACCTCCGCACGAGAGATGTCTAACTCAATCGCTTGAGCTAGAATCTTCGGTGGTAGACGTGCACTATTAAGTTTATCTCATGGACTGCTACGTCTGCATTATACTTACAAGACATTATGCTCTTATTACCCGCCTCAAAAAGGGTCTTCTTTAGTCGTTGTTGGGCGGGATTCAAGCCTATGACCTGCACGAAAGCAAAGAACTCTCGTACCCACAAGTGCTGCAGGTGCTCGTGTCCAAAGGATGGGCTGTCTATCAACATATTGGATAACTTTTGGGTTGATGAAGCTTTAATTATAGAGACAAAGAAAATGGATCTTCTTCGGCGTGGAGGAGATTCGATCCTTGACGGTTTGATCCAGAGCCAAATTGTTCAGCCACTAGGCTACAAGCATTTTGGTGCCATAGATCTCTGCAAATGCAATCTGTTCTCAGTTTTTGCACATAACCTATGCCTATTCCGAGCTTTGGAACCATCTCCAACCCGAATTCTCCATCACTCTCTGCTACACACTTTGATTCGAACCTGATTCAGAGTCGAATTGTGTCTCATCATTTGATTTCAAGAAGAAGAATAAATAGAAGTCCGGTATTGTTGCACTTCCAAATTTGGTGAGGAGGTGTGCGGATGCTCACTAAGGCCTTGAAGGATGGTGAAGAGCTCCTCACAAGGATCAGAGGATGGACGAACCTATGATCAAAGCTAAGTATTTTCCAGTTTCTACTTGGCCTTAATGCTTGATTTATCTTATTTTCATTATTCTACACTTAATCCTAGATGCACATTGAAATAGCCAAGATTTCAATCAATTAAGTCTAGATTAGGATAATGAGAAAATCCACTTCTCATTCCAAGCATTAGTTTGCATTAAGGAAATACTTGTAAAAAAAAAAAGGATCCTTGTGCATCAAAGAATGTATTTTGGTAGCTTAATTCTAGATTTCCTTTCCATTGAGTAAGCTTTGTATTGCACCACGAGGATATGTTTTTATATTATAGTGCATTAGGACAAAGCACAGGATATGCATGCATCAAGATTGCATGATATACATTCTTAGTACAAGGAAAAGTCATGCATCAAGCTCATGCATGATTGTTGCATTATTTTTTGGGCATGCAAAGAACATGCATGTATATGCATGTGAGCATATGGATTTGCATGTAGGCACATGCATTTGCATGATAGAACGGGATGCTGTTTACAAGTAGATATGAAAATGTACTCTCTTAGTATTTAGCTTACTTTATAAAGCTCACAGCTTGACATTAGGGAAGACAGAGGACTAGTTAGTTGCAAAGACATGCTAGTTCTAGTTTTCAGCTCAAGTAATTAGTCAATTCCTTCCCAACTTGATACTTCGTTATCAAGAATAAAATACTTAATGACAATTAAGTATGTTTGATGTCTTACTAGGTATAAGTAGGCACTAGGAGAAAGTTAAGTACTAAATTTTCTTGATGACCAAGAAAATTTAATTACTTGCAAACATTTTGCGATGTATGATGAATCTAAGCCCCGGATGTACTTAGGAAGTCACGAAGATAAGCTTACAATGATTACTCTAAGTATAGGTGATATTTAGAAAGTCATGCTGATAAGCTTTAGTTGATTAGTTATGTAATTTATGTAACTTCTCAAGCATCCCAAGATTGGATGATAATGTCAGCTATATTTCCAAGTTCCATGAGCACTCTTCGATTCCATGGAACTCAACAACCAAATCGATGAACGTAGATACAAATTGAACTTTGAAGTTCAATAGATTTGTGTTTCGTTCATGTTTTGTATCTCTGGTAATGATGCATAGGGCCATGAAAACATGGAAACTTTGGAAGCACTCTTCTATATAGAAGATTTCGAAAGTTCTAAGAAGTTTCTTTGTGGTTTCAAGATTCGTATCTCACGATGAAACCTCGATAAGTGACTTTTAGGAATTGAGATATTTCCTAAAAGAGAAATACTAAAATGAAATAGTCAAGCCTTCTATTCCACACGTGCGATCATTCTCCTACCATGTTCGAGATGAATTTATTTTTGTGAAGGCAGACGTTCCAAGTAGAGGATCTTAGTTGATTCATGAACTCTTTCCAAAATACACATAAATTCAAAATATATGATAGGACCAAGGAATGATGGTGTTCTAGTAAAAGGTGTATAAAGAGATAAGCCATTGGAAAAATGATAGCTTAGACCTCTTGTTAAGCACATCTTTCCAAAAACGGACATACCCATCAATCGGGATATAAATTGATGGATTGGATAGATAAGAGCAAAACATCTACTAGTTATGGATGTTTTGCCGAAAGATGAAGAAGGCAAAACCTCTTTAGGATATAGATGTTTTGCCAAGATATAAAGTATGCTTGGTTTTGTTTAAGCTAATTCGAGCTTAAAGAAGAAACCCAAGTCAAATTAATCTTTGGGAATCAAGATATTTTCCTAAAAGATACATCAAAGTAATCTTTGGGAATTAAGCTGTTTCCTAAAGATAAGCCAATAAAATGAAATAGTCTAGTTAACTATTTCATTGGTTAAAAAAGAAATATACTTTGGACAAGCAAAAAAGCTTTAAGTCTTGGTCTTTTCCAAAAGTCAATCCTTTTCAAGATCATTCTAGTAAAGAAAACGATTCCTAGATGAATCATTGCCTTAGTATTACTTGATTCCTTGGCAGGAATCTAAAGTTCTTGAAAGAAAAATCTCCCTAGATGTGAGACTGAAATCTTTCAAGTAAGTTGATGGTAAGTAGTTCCTAGTAATTCCCAAACCTTTGGTATGGGTACTTAAGTCCAAATAATGATATAACCTAAAGGTATATCAAAGATTCTTAGCTTTGGAATCTAAGAGGCATCAGTGTATGCTTGGACTGAAGTTCAGGAAAAGATCTCTAAAAATCCCATGGGTAAGCAAAGAAGCTTTTGATAGTTCAGGAGATCTTAATTATAAAGACTTATTCTTTATTTTAGTTGCAAGATCAACTAGACTTGATCAAGCTTGGCCATGATTGTCCAAGTATGTGCGATTGCAACTACTTTGTAGATTGCCCAAGTATTGGCAATAAAATTCCTTTTGGGAATTATTCACTCAGGTTCCATTTATCCAATGGAAAATTGTGAAAAGAGTAAGCTGTTCTAAGTTTGAATAGAGTGAAGAAATTCCAAGAATGTACTCTGCAACCGTGAAGACGGTACTTAAGTCTGTGGAAGATAAAACATAAAAATTTGCCTATCCTTAAAGGGATTTTAGTAAAAATCCAGAGAGCATGAGCGAATGCTTAGACTTAAGCAGTAGAGAGATTCCTGTAAAAGTCTCGGTCGAGATAGATACCTAAAGCATCAATAAAGAAGGATTCTAAAGACAAGAAGTTAAAAAAACTCTTGTCACTACAAATTGGTCAAGGGTAAATCAATAGAGCTTGAATATGTGAAAATTCAAGTACTTGGAATTTTAATTGGTTTTCATTTGAAATACCCTAGCAAAGAAGGATGGATGTTCCATCAAAAGGTTTTCAAGTTCCCAAAGGAAAACACAAGATTGTGAAATGATCATGTGACGGGATCAAAACCTAGAAAATCTAGTTAGAGTTAATGCCTGAAACTTCAAAATTCTCTAAAAGAAATGAAGCAAGAAGGTTCTCTATCAAGAGATGTTTAAAATTTAGGATAATATTCACTCACACGTCAATGCGAATATAAAATAGGGTGGTATGGGACACCAAATTTTATACTTAGATTGATGTAGGAAAGATGGTATGGGACATCAAACCGTGGGATGATAATTATCTTTTAGTCCTAGATTGGATCTTGGAGTTAGGTTTCATCTTCGAGGGAATTAAGACTTCAAAGAAGGAGTTTAATTCAAGAAGGATAAAAGTAGTATCTCAAGATAACTTCAAGATCAAGGAAACAGAAGATACGAAGTAAGTAACTTCCAAGATCTTCTTGAAACACTTCAAGATAAAGTATTGTTAATTTGGAAATATTTCATAAATTTCTGAAATAGTTGGACTTTGATTTGAGTTGATCTTTTCAACCAAGGATTTTATTGACTAGTATAACTTGGTAAATTCACTCTTTGACTCAAAGAAATGCATAAGAATCACATTCTAAGTAAGGAGCTAGAAAGATTGAATATGACCTGAACTTAGTCTCAAGTGAAGCATTAAGTGAAGAAAAACTCATCAACAGAACTTCGATGGATCGACACACTGATGTTAGAAACCACTCTAGTATCTTGTGGTTGGATGATGTTTTATTTTTGCTCTAAATCTTTTTGAGAATCCAACTTATTTCTCTTAAAAATAGAAAAAATGCTTCAATATCCTCTTGAAACAGATCTTTGAGAAGTTAAAGTCCTGAGTCATCTAGACTTTGACTCATAGCAAGTCTACGTATCTTCGAAGTTTGAGTTGGTTGAACAAAGTTTAATTCTTTCTTTCCGCTTTCCGAATCTGTTGGATTTGACTCAGATATGGTATCTGATTCTTTTCACAAAAGTCAAGGGTCAGCCGCATAGAACCAAGTAACTAAATTAAACATCTTAGATAGATGTTCTGTACAAGAACCTTTTCAAACATTGAAGGATGATAAGTTCAAGTTTTACTTATTCATTTGAGTTTGCTTCAAGTTATAACATAAAAGATTTCCTAGATTCTATTATACTCTAGAATAGAGAAGTTAGGAATTGCTCAACAGATTGACAATTCCCAAGAACTTTTTGCTCAAGTCTTTGAGAAAAGTGTCCTAAGTTGGACAATTTTCATTTTGAATTTGTATTGGTCAAGATATAGTATGGTTCACTCAAAGAAAATGGTAAACTTTCTCTTACAGTTTTCATAGGATTTTTAAACTCATTAGGATAAAGTAGTCCTCTAGTCGGGTGAAAAAATCATTGCACAAACATCCAAGTTAGATGTTTGGGACAACCAGACTTCAAGTTCTCCAAAATAAATTCAAGTGCATCAAGAGTTCTCAAAGTCTTGTAAGGGATAAGAATACAGCCTTCATTACTAAGTCTATGCACCAATCATGCCCATAAATGGACTAGTAAGCTGAATCCACCCAGTTCACATGTTTGTGCCTAGATCGCACATCGAGAAACTATGAATTGGCCAGAGATGTTTTTAGATCCACCCTTATTATTCTTTCACTACTTTGAACTTTGACTAGTTTATCAAAGTGCAAAGCGAGACAATGTTTTGAATCATTTGGGTAGGGATGCCACCATAGAGATGAGACATGTTCTTCTAGTTCTAGAACATGACCATGTTCTTTCAGTTTTAGAACATGAGGCTCGGGGGTTGCCTATAGTATGTATATAGCTCTATTTTCGAGGACAAAAATATTTTTGCAAGGGGGGAAGAATTTATTAAAGTAAGTTTCTGATTCAAGGCTCCGATCAGTTCAGACAGATTTGAAATTGGACATCATTTGGTCATCCGTGTGTATGACCAAAGATCTCGAGTTTAGACTTACTAGGAGGTCTTGTGCTCTTGTGAACAAGTGATCCACTTAGGGTTCTCTTGTGAACAAGGGAACCCCAAGATCAGCTATCAGTCCCATCCATTCCAAGATATTCCTTCTGCTAGCATTCCAATCTTATTAGAAGAAGACACCAATTTCTTGAAGTCATTCCAAAGATTGGAAGAAGAGTGTGCGGATCTTAAGAATCCGCTAGCCAAACTCAACATACAAATACGGGAGGCCATCCCTCTCCCACAGAACACACACTTGCGGAACTCGAACTTAAGGAAGTAGCCAAAATACCCATGGAAGAAACTTTCAAAGAACCCTATGAGCCCATACTAGTACCTAGGGGATGCACCATAGAGGAAGGTTGAGACACCTTCAAAATTGGAGTGCTATAATGGTTCAAATGGATCGAACAAAGAGGTAGAACTTACGACAATCACATGGCCATACAAATACAATCAATGTCAAATCTCAAAGACACAGTACTCAAGTGAGCATATTTCCAGAACCTATGTCATCAACAACTTATCACCATGTCTGAGTTGCAATATGTAATAGTTTAGATTAAGATTTTATCTTTAAGATTGTTGAGATAGGTGTGTCACTATCCTATCAAAGGAAATCAAGAGATCAATTCATTATAGTGTTCATGTTGACTCTCACTTGATTGACTCTACGATGAGAAATTATTATGTCTTAGTGATGGATTTTTTTACTAGGTGAGGATGATCTAGTTATTGGCATTGGACACTAGAAGTAGAGTAATGGTTTTTCAATTGTGAGTTGGTAGAGATGTTGATAAATATAAACTATAAGGAGCAATCCCTTATTTGGTATTGGGTCATGAGAATGATAACCTAGTATCATTTAGGAAGATTGATACATATGGGCTCTTTGAATCCCATAAAAGAAACCTTTTTCATTCATATGGAAAACTAAGGGGAAGAGAAAGACTAGAGATTCAAATGTATAGGAGTTTAGAACCTCTTCCAATAGAATTTAATCCAAATTATATGGAGTACAAAACAAGGTTTCTTGGATACTAGGATGTAGAGATTTTGTCCTACTACTATGAACTACTATATATGTGAGCTGAGATGATGGATTTGCATAAACATGAGACTAATTTTTAGGACAAGATTACTAATAAGTCCGCTCGATGGTAAGAGTACCTAGAGTGGGATGAGAGCAAGTTTATCATGTTGATTCAAAATGGGTTTTGAAATCAATTTTGTTACTAGAATTTTATTCACACACACACACACACCCACACACACACACACACACACATATATATATATATATATATATATATATATATATATATATATATATATATATATATATATATATATATATATATATATATATATATATATATATATATATATATATGTGTGTGTGTGTGTGTGTGGGTGTGTGTGCATGTATGTATGTATGTATGCTTGCATGTACATATGTATGCATGTATGTACATGTGTACCTACATATGTATGTGCATATGTATGTATGTATGTATGTGCATATGTATGTATGTACGTGCATATGTATGTATGTATGTATGTATGTATGTATGTATGTATATATGTATGCATGCATGCATGTATGTATGTATGTATGTATGTATGTATGTATGTATGTATGTATGTATGTATGTATGTATGTATGTATGTATGTATGTATGTATGTATGCATGCATGCATGTATGTACACATGTATGCATGGATGCATGTATGTATATATGTATGTATGGGTGTGGGTAGAAGCGCATTAACATGATACACATTTTAAGATAATTTGCATAGCTAACTAGAACAAATCATTAGCATATTTTTCATGGTTTTAATAGCATGTTTTTTTTGCTACTATATTCAGTTAGTTCATAGTTGTCTCGATCAGCATCTTTAGTCGACCTCACACCCCTCTCCCCACATATGTTCAAGGCATCAAAAAGGCTGATCATTCCATCAAAAATTGCATTTAGCATGATGGAAAGAATGGAACTCACATCATGTAATGGAAGCACAAAAACTGTTAGAGAGTGTGCACAACATATTCAGAGATGAAAATGGTGATTCATATACCCAGATTTTGATTCCATACATCCCCCCTCCTTTTTCCTATCATCGTCTATCACCCTTGGTTGGTGGTTTGTGTACATACAAAAGATAATCTTCTCTCTATGATTAATGATATTTGAAAATGCTTTGAGAAGTGAGATTAGTAGAGATAAGAAGGTGAAGATGTTGAAGTTTGGTCTAGCTAACCAACAAAGGACCTGCCCTTTAACTATTGAAGATTTTAATAACCTGATAAGCTTAAATTTAATGCAATAAAACACGATAAGTGCATTGAAAGATATCTGAGAAAAGATTGGTTCGAAACAGATCACTTGCACATAAGCAAGTTCGAGAAGAACTTACTATTTAGGTTGGATTATGAAACTGCTAATTTTTGGTGTATGAAACACCACAAGAACTAAGCTAAAGTGATATTAGAATACCTCCATAACCATCATTAGAATTTGAAATATTTGTCACTACACATTGAAATCCAAAAATTCACTTTTCAGAAATCTGTGCCTTTTCTTCTAGCTTCAAATCTGATCTGTATTAGCTTGATCCTTGTAAATTCTTTTGATCATTTGCTAATAGAAGTTCTTGCTAATGTTAAGAAACACATTCCAAGCAAGAATTTCAAGTAATAACTTCAGAATCTTTTGAATTCACTTCAACATTTGAACTATGTGTGAAATCCAAAAAATGACTTCATCGATTTGACATACCTTCACTGTTAGATTCATTTCTCTGCATACACATCCCATTTTGCAAAGATCTTTTGGTTGATTGTAGTTGAAGGTAGTAGCTTCAAAATGAGCTATCACTCATGAAAAAATTTACACTATACTATCAGATCTGACCTTTAGAAGATCAGGGAAAAGTGTGCCAGAAAACTCGTAACTGACAACTAACTTTCACACTCATATGAAATCACTTAGAATTCACTATAAAAGAGGAATTAAATCAAATACTTCTACACAAACATGCTTTATCTATTATAGAAGATGTGTACAAAATTTCTTGGCTTCATTCTGCTCATAGCCATGGAAAACTCTCCTACTCTGAGTAGTTCTTCCTCAACATCTCTCTTGGAAAAAACCCGACTTTTTCTCTACTCACCCAAGACTTACAAATCAAGTTCATCTCTTTATTTTTCAACTCAATTTGACTTATATACATATGATCTACATACTCCTAGACTCAAACTCGTAATGTAAAAAGTTCTATGTCAGAATTAAACTCTAATTTTGCACTATATTATAAGTGTGAATTTATCCCTTCACTTAGGGTTGATTTTCTAAGTGCTTTGCTTTCACTTCTCTTTGTCTTCCTTCTTCCTTCATATACTCATGTCTTTATGTCTAATTAGTGAGTGAAGGCCCAACAACTCCCCCTCAATCACTAATTAGCATCCTTTGTGTTATAACTTATGGAATATGTTGAACAATGCATTGTTGGAGTGTAACATGGAATATGTTGGCCAATGCATTGTTGGATTGTAACATGGAATATAACATATGGAATATGTTGAACAATCCATTGTTGGAGTGTAACATGGAATATGTTGGCCAATGCATTGTTGGATTGTAACATGGGATATGTTGAACAATCCATTGTTGGATTGTTAAACTATTATTGAACAATGCATTGTTAAAGTATTATATTATTAATGTATTAATGTGTTTCTGATGTTTTTGATATAGCAACTGAAGGTTCATGAGGAGTGTGCAAAGCGTGAAAGGGCGGATATCAATAATCCGTATAATTATTATTTAGCTTGTAAATAAACCCTTGTAGAAGATTCTATTGTTAGAAATAGTTAGAAAAGTAATGGTTAGAATAAGGGTCATTGTAGACCGCAGTTTCTGTTATTGAAAGCAATGGCTTTCTGTAAAAGTTACCAACTTTTAGTTTCATGCTTGCTTTTTGAAGCCGCCCTCATGTAACCACTCTTTTCAACGTAATCAAAAAGTCCTATAAATACATGCACTCTGTGGACTGTCGAAATAGAGTGCATAGGGGGAGATTGCACCCAATACTACGTTCTGTCTCGTCTCTTGTTGCGTCTATTTGTCTATAGCCTTCACAAGATGACCCTGTATGACTTCTAAAACTAGAAATTTTGCCTGTTTTAGTAATTTTGATCATCTAAAAATGAAAATTCGATGCCTAGCATCGACTTGCAACCAAAAGTCAATGCCAGGCATCGACTTTGAGCCTTTTTAACCACTTTTTCAGTGCCTGAAATGGCCGCTTAAACATAAGAACTGAGTAAAGCACTTTTATGCTAGAAGTCGATGCCAAGCATCGACTTTATGCTGAAACTCGATGCCAGGCATCGACTTGCTCTACAAACTTCATGTTTTTAGAAGATTCAACAACAGGTAACACTCAGAGAATGAAAACAATGACTTATCAGCACAAAATCGATGCGAGACATCGAGTTGCTTGAAAAACTTGAACTTTTGAATTCATCACACAGTAGGCAAGCATGGAGATGATGGAGAGAGTCTCATACACAGAACTTTAACTATTTCTTCTCATAGCTATGAAAAAACTCAGAAGTTTTACAGGTGTTTTCTCACTCAGAGAAGCCCGACTCTATTCAGTCATACAAAATGAACTCCATCTCACATTCTATCACTCTCTTCCACTTCTTCTCACATCGTGTTAGTTGATACAAACTAACTTATATAGTTTTTCTCTATCTCGTGACTTTTAAAAAACTTCTAGAACTAAAGTGAACTAACTTTACAAACATAATACACTTGTGAATTTGTCCCTTCACATAGGCATGTGGTTTTCTTCTAAAGATTTGACATTCAAGTATATGTCCAATTAGTGAGCGTTTCTCCAACAGCTCCCCCTCAATCACTAATTGACATTCTCTGTTTCTTCATATCATCTTCTTTCTTTTACTCCTGCCATGCTTTTGAATATGCTGGTCTTCACACCATCCAAGCTCTTTGTCATTATGTTTGTTATCTAATCTTTTGTAGAAATGTACTCCACTTCAATTTCTTTCTCTATTACCTTTTCTCTCAAGAAATGATAATGTATCTCTATATGTTTTGTTCTTGCATGAAATACTGGATTTGCTGCAAGATAAAGTGAACTCATATTATCTCCATGTATTGTAGGTATAGCTTGATCAATGCCCAAGCTTTTGAACAATGTTTGCATCCATATGACCTCCTTAGCTGCTTCCACAAGTCCTTTGTACTCCGCTTCACTTAATGATAATGCTACTGTATGTTGTTTCTTTGAACACCAACTTACAAGCTTATCACCAATGTATATCATGTAGCCATGATTTGATCTTCCGTCATCCTGGTTACCTGCCCAGTCTGAGTCACTATAGGCTCTCAACTTCAAATCTGATGTAAAAGGATAATATAATCCTTCCTTTATAGTTCCTTTGATATATCTGAGAACTCTTTGACCTGCAATCCAATGTGGGTCCTTTGGACAATGCATGAATTATGACAACACTCCCACTGCATAACTAAGATCAAGTCTTGTTAGTGTAGCAGAAGTCAAACTACCCACAAGAGATTGATACTTCCTCATATCTTTGTATTCTGCACCATCTGATTGTTGTTTACTTGTCCTAATGAGAAGCATAATGCTGAATTTAAGGCTGATTTGCATGCCTCTTTTGAGATGTCAAATTCAGGGCATTTGCATCATTATTTGGGCATTCCGTTTTATGCAACTTCATGGGGAAATAGTTTTGTGTCAATCAATATACATTGACACATTATTCTAGTGTTTTGGCCTTGACAATTGCAAACATATTTCCACTCCCATATAAAAAAGTTTATGATTGAGTTTTCATGATGCTAGAGATGCATTTGATGTTGTTCTCTATCACTAGGCTATTGGATGCTTAGTTTATTATGCATAAGTCAGCCTGATATTCAATCTCTTGTCTCTTATATGAGAAGGTTTATGCATTTCCCAGTATCAAGCACTAGAAGGTAGTTAGTGCATCTTTCACTAATTAATTGATAACCAACTACTTGGGTTGTTTTATCTCAAGAGGGGATCATCACCACCAGATTTACATGCTTTTTTGGACTAAGATTGTGATGATTGCTATGACACTCCTGTGTCCATCAATGGTTTTGGTTCATGCTTGATAGCTCATGCATACCTTGGTTGAGCAAGAAGCAATCGCCTATGGCAACTACTCATTGTGAGACCGAGTATAGGGCAGCTTTCACAACGAATATTGAGAGTGTGTGGCTCAAATGCCTTTTGGCTCACTTGGGTGTTGGTCAGTCTTCTGCCACCACCGCCTTCACTAACAGTTAGAGCGCATTGGCAATTGTGAGGAACCCTGTGTTCCATGCTCACACAAAACTATTGAGATGCACCATAATTATGTCATGGGGAGGTTCTCTATTGGAGGGATTAGTTTGGCTTATGTTCCTATAAAATAATATTGCAGAACGTTTTCACAAAGGCTCTGCCTAGGGAGAAGTTTTAAGGTTTTTGCAAAGCTTTGGGATTACTTCTTGTCGTGGATTGATTTCTTTCCACATATCTTGGCACTTCCTTACACATGAGTGCTAGCTCCTTGTTCATCGCATCACTTCCAAGGGGAATTTGTTGATATATTTTGGTAGTGATGTGTATGAACACACTTAGGACCGTTAGGGCACTTTTTCCTCTTTCAGAGGTTTTATTCCCCCAGCTATGCCTATGACCCTAAGGGGTCACGTATCGTTGTACAGCCACTTGGTAATAGATTATGTATTGTGTTTTTCTCCAAGGTTCTCTTCTTCTTCCTTGTGGTGTTCATGTGCTTTCGCAGACCTCGAACTCCAACAATAGCCACATCAATTTTGCCTCTTTTGAACATTTGTTGTAGTGGATAACTCACTGGAGAGATCATTATGAGTATTGTGTTGATGTGTGAGAAAATGTCCGACCATACCAAAACCTTTGTGTGTGATTGAAAGGCTACAAAATAGCTAGGTGATCCCAAGCACATTTTACAAAAGTCTAAACCAAAGTGAATTTTGATTTTGTTGCAAAGAGACTTGAGGGGAGAGAGAGAGAGAGAGAGAGAGAGAGGAGAGAATTTCAAAGCACTTGAAGAGTATAAGGTCTTGGTATGTGAAATCCCAATGGATCATCTCCCACTCCCATCCCAACCTTAACTAGCAATTACCCCTATGCACATCTAGAACCATCTCTGAGATCCGTACACCCCTCATATGGCCACTCTAAGAGGATGGGAATAACCTTATGTCTTATATGCTAAGGTCGTGGTGCCCCTTAGCTATAGCCCTGTTACTTCATGTATGCATATTGTTGTTTTCTAACACTAAGGAATTAAGGAACACAAGCATGAAATGAAACATCCACTAAACTAGAACTTGTAAGAACTAGTAGACATTTTAGGAAAGGGTAGCATAGGATGGAGATAATATGAGATATATGCATTTAAGAACTATTCAAGTGCTTGGGAGTTAGAGAAACATAATCTCATCAAACAACAACACAATCCATAGGAGTCTACATACCTCTTATCCAGATTCATCTAGAAACTACATACCTAGAATTGGATAAAATGACTCCTTTTTATTATCTTTTTGAGTAGAACTTCAAGTTAACATGTATTTCTAAGATATGCTTCAACGGACACATCTGTGAATTTGTTGCTAATTAAAGAGCCTCTAGTTTGCTTAGTGCAATTACCATTTGCACAAAAACTACTTGGGTTTCAAATTGAAGGAGACGTTCTAGTGGATATGAAATGAGTATATATAAAAATCCATTTGTTGAATATTTCATTTTCTCTCGCAATCAAAATAATTGTTAGTTTTATCTTGATTTGAAATTTATGAATTAATATAAACTTTGTGATTAATTCTTACTGAGCATCAAGAAATGTCGAGACCTATAATGATGTTGAAAGATCTATATTTACTCAAGCCCAATGAGAGAAATAGATAAAAGAACTCAAGTTAAGGAATGTACGGGTGAGAAAATAGGAAGTTTTATAGCCACCATAAAAGTAAGGATAAATAATAAGTTTTCAACTTTTCTTTAAGTTTTCATGTCATCCGTAAGTGTATTTGTATGTCAACATATAAACTTAGTAGCTAAAAAAAACATGCATAGTTATGTATATATGGTAGCTAGACAAATAAGAATATATGTACATACATGTGTGTATGTACATATGTATGTATGTACATGCATATGTACATATATATATATATATGTACATACATATATGTATGTATGTAAGGTAGAGGATATGTACATGCATACATATGTACTTACGTACGTATGTATGTCTGTATGTATGAGATAGAGACCATGAACTATAAAAAAATAATTAGCATACATGAGTTGAAATCATCCCACAAAGGTCGTATTACACCATGGATGTATGAACATTGAAGCATGATTATCACCGAAAAAGAAGAATTTTATGTTAAAGGAAGGCGAAGATAGATACTATGATGGATGTAAAATCATGTTTGTAGGTCTTTTCATATGAATCCTTACCATTATTAGGATAATATACATAGCACTTGTTTGTGTCTATGAATCACTAACAGGTATGATCCTAAATAAGGTTAGCTAACAGTAGGTAATTGATAATAAATTCAATATATCCTTAAAAATAAAAGAAATGGCATCCACATATAACAATATGTGTATCGAAGCTATGCTGAAGTCCATTACTCACTCATCGTTTAATGAATCCCACCTCATTCACTCCAAAAATGCTTCTAATGCTACCAAATAATCCTTCTTTAAGTTGTGTTCATCCGAAGACCCACACGCTTAATGTATGTGAACCCCAATCAATGCCAGCATGACCCCTAGGCTTGAAGCTGTATAGTAATCTCTCTTGGAACCCTTACTCAAATGTTGTGTTTAACCCACAAAGCAATGAATACCTGCTCTCTTTCCCAATCAATTGACGCATGGACTAGGAAGATATGGACTATAGTAGGAAAGATCTCTGGAATCCATTTAATCAAATGTGGTAGTTCTGAGGTACCAAAGAAATTGGGGTCCCCATCCTCGCTGCACATGCTACTGCTGCACCCATCCTACTGCTCTCGCTGCTGCACCAGTGCCTTCAGCCCCCTCCCAAAGCTCCCTACTGTGCTTCAGTGCTCCCCCAGCCCTCTCTGTCTCCTTGTTCGCCACCCCTCCTTAGCCCCCGACTGCCTGCTCCCTCCCTCTCCCCCTCCCTTGGCCCTCCCCTCACTGCTCGCCCCCTCCTCTTCTGGCCCCTCTTCTTTCAGCCATCCACCCCTCCCTTCTCCCTCTCCTCCCCCCACCCCCTTCCTCCCATTCTCCCCCCCCTCTCCCCTCTTTTTCCCTCCGCCTCAGCCCCTTCAGTTCTGTCCCAGCCTCGGGTGGCTTGAACTCCGTCTGTGGTTGATCAGCCTCATCTTTAGCCTTCTTTCTTATCATCTAGTGCACGTCAGACATGGATGGCCACGGAGACCGTCCCACAGTGGGACTCACATGAAGCCCCCTTGTCCGACTCCACTCCATCGACCATCTGACTCTCCTTTTCCCATGAGGGGAGAGCGAGTTTAGTCTCCAAAGTCGAACATCTACAAGCTTCATCAGTCATCTGCAAAATCATAGGACTGCGCCCCAGTTGTGGCGAGCTCAGGGACCTTCAAAGCAGCTTGCTTGTTGAGGTGGGCAAGATTGTTGGTATCCTGACCTTGGGCCACAGCTTTTATCAAGTTGAGCTTGGTTCCTCGGAGGCTGCCACCCAGATGATCACCTTGGTTCCCCGGAGGCTTCCACCAGGATTGTTGATATCCAGACCCTAGGCCACAGCTTTTATCAGGTTGAGCTTAGTTTCTCGGAGGCTTCCACCAGGATGATCGCCTTATCACTCATTGCAGTTCGGGTTGGCCGTGCCTTCGTTTGCCCTTAGACGAATGGCTTTGATCCTTTGGTGGCCTCCTCTTCGGCCTTCATACCCAGGGAAGCACGTGGGTTTCTTGTGATGGCCTGCTTCCCTGGCCTTAGGCATGAGTACCTCCCCCTATTGCCTCAAACTAGAGTCTCTAGGCACCCTTTTAGAGGTCCCTAGGATTGCAGCCTCTGTGGTGGCCAAGGCGACAAGTCTTCCTTTGGTTCGGATTCTCATCTTGACTCCTCTCCTCAGAAGGAGGTGGGTACCATCGCCACTCTAGCGCCCCAGCTGCCACGGCTCTGACACGGGTTGAAGGCAGCTTGGGCACCGATAGCAATTTGGACGGCGGCCTTGTCCGACAACCCAGGGGAGGTTTGTTCCTACAGGGAACCGTTTCAGCACACTTCAGGAGGAGGGCTGCTATGGACGAGGGCATCGTGATGGAGAAGGGAGCCCCCTCCGGTATTCCTACTTCTACGGTGCCCTCACCTGGCCTTCATCCTCCGTCCAAGCCACACCAGTTTCCTCCATTGGGCCCTACTTTTCTCCGAGACCCCAACCGCATCTTGTTACTTCTCCACTTGGTCCTCGGTGATCCCGTGGCAGAGACTTCTTGGTTAGCCGAGCAGTCCATGAGAGTCAGCCTCCTCCACGCCCGCTTTCTCATTGGACACATCACCCTTGACTGCTATACATGAGGATGAGATTGGCTTCGAGAGGCACAGGTGGCTGGTGAGTCCACTTGGCTTAGTTTGTGCAAGGTTTTAGCAGAGCAATTGATTACACATCGGGGTAGCTTGGATTAGGATTATTCCCCATCCAAGCTGGCCTCAAAGATGGCTCAATTTTCGTTGTTACTACAGCATCTTGGCTTGCCTCATCTCCATGAGGGTTCTTTCATGGAATGTTCAAGGATTGAGCGGACCTCAATTCTTTCGCTATAGGGCTCGACTTTGGCAGGAGCTTCGCCAATGTTTGGTTGGCGGACCCATCGATATCCTGATGCTTCAGGAGCATCATCTTTCATTAAGCCGTACGCGGCAATGCAGACAGCTTTTACCGAGACATGGGGAGGCTTTTTGGTCATTTGTGTACGGGTCCAATGGTTCTCAGGGTGGTGTATGTATTTCTGTTGGGGAGTCCTTGCAGTCAGCGATTGTGGATAGGGATGAGATTATCCCTAGCAGAGCCATCTAGATGATTTTATTGTGTGGGGACAGGCGATATGGACTATTGACCTTGTATGCCCCAAATCATGCGAGTGCTCACTTTTTGGGATCAGATCACTTATGCTATTCCATATGCCAATGCTTTGTGCGTTGCAGGTGACTTCAACATGATTGAAGCACTTGAGGGTCGTCGGGGGGTAGTCAAACCACCGTTTATGGTTCTGAGCTTGTGGCTTGGGAAAGACTATGCTTGGCCTTGAGATTGCATGATGTATGGCACACAGAAGGTTTTATCAAAGAGAGAGTCTCCACTTTCTCACTCCGAAGGAGGATTGGAGGGATGACTAAGGCGATGGATCATTCAGTCACACCACTCAATCACTCCGGCTATGACAGAGTCTTGCCGGCGTGGTGGGCTCACAAAGGATTTTCATTTGTCCTTCTGGCATCAAAATCCAAATCTAGGATGCTCAAGTGTCTCATCGGGTTATTCTCTTTCAGTGGTTGTGGCCCATAGGAACATTGCTATTGCCACTTGGCTGAGCTATGGGGGCAGGCATCCAGAATGTCGGGTTCTCGCTTTCACTTGGAGTCTCAACAGCATTGCCTTTGGAAATTTTTGTTGGCCCAGTAGATTTGGCGGCAAGTTTTGGAGCTCCTTACCTAGCGGGAGGACCCTCAGACCATCACTTGGGGTGCAGTTGCTTAGAGCTATGAGCATGAAGGCAGTATGGTCTTTTGATACAAGATGGGAGGGTTGACACCACTCAGGATCTCTGCACTCCTCCGTGGAGTGGTGTGGATGAGCCCTATTGGGAGATGATCAGCAGCCTTACCATGTGGTTTATATGGAGAACTAGATGTCCTCGAATCTGAGCGACACACTATTCCTCCGGCCAAGACTATTAAGGACTTTTGGCTAAAGCTGATTCATACCTTGCGGGGGCAGCTGGACCGTCTTCAAGGATACTCTGATGGCATGTCTCGGAGGCAGATTGCATTTCTTCAGCTTTGGAAGAAAGGCCCCTTTTTTACCATTCATGGTGATGCAATCTGTTGGAGGTACCAGCCACCTCCTTGGCTTCCCCCCCCCCCCTCCAAAAAAAAAAAAATAAATAAATTTTTTTTTTTTTTTTTAAATTATATATATATATATATATATATATATATATATATATATATATATATATATATATATATATATATACACACACACTTAGGAGTTAGATTTTCAGTAGGATCTATGGGGTGAGCTGTCCCTCTTGTATTTTTTTCATGGATTGTAGCCCTATGGGCGATTTTATTAACTAATGAAAGAATCTTCTTTGGGAAAAAAAAAGTGTTGTAGTTCTAGAAAGATCTCTGGAATCCATTTAATCTGGAGATCTTTCCATGTGGTAGTCCGGGGTCAACACATATCAAAGCGAACAGCTTGGTCAGAATCTGATCAACAATGTCAATATAATGTATTAAGTCTGATGGTTGACCAGCTTATACATCAAGCAGAAAGTTGTATATCCACTGAATTGGAAAGGCCCCCATCAAGGCATTATCAAATAGGCACATGAAGAGAATTGAGCAGCCAACATACATGAGGCTCTCCAAGTCTAGCCTTGAGTGATTTGTTCAAAGTAACATGGGTACGTGTCCCTGGGTCCTAGGGATGCCCGGACGTCGTCCCCAAACATGGAGGAGGTGGGATGGATATAGGGGACGGGAGACATCTCGGGTACAAACCTCATCACAAGCTGCCGTCCTGGGGATGCATATCGGTTAGGGAAGGAATCATGGATGGACGGCACATTTGGAGAATTTCTGAAGGTTTTTTTAAATTTGAAAATGAAATTTGAGTTTTGATTTTTTGAGTTCAAGTTTTGCACCTTTTTTTGAAACGTCTAGAGGATTGTTTAGCTCCATTCACAAGCATAAATAACCCCCCATTTCAGCTCTTCAAGCCACAAGCTCACTTAGAGCCTTTACTGCAAGCATCTTGTATGTGTCAAGGTTGGAGTTATCTTCACCCTTGCATATTCAAGGGTTGAGCTACATCTTCTCAACCCTCTCTTCACCCTTCTCTTTCTTACTCCTCTCCTCATAGTATTCTCTTCTCCTATATGTACTTGTTGCCGAGTGGGCAAGTGCCATAGAGATTGTGGGGCCATCAAATGTGGTTTGCATTGTAGCGGATGGGGAGCCTACAAATAGAGCTTCACATGCAATTATTGAAAATTAGTACCCTCACATCATTGTTTGCTTTTGCATGGCTCATTGTATAAATAATATTCTCAAAGACATTGGGGATTCGGATTGGATTTTGCCTATAATCAATGAGGCAAATGCATTGGTTAGCTTCATCAACAACCATAATCGTGTGAAGGATGAGTTTAGCAAGAGATCTACTCTTTCTTCGCTCAAGAACTCAGATACAAGGTTTGCGTATAACTTTACCATGTTACACCGAGTAGTGAAATGTAGTGGTGTCTTGAGAGGCCTTTTATTGAGTGATGAATTTGCGAGGATGCCAGAGGCTTCTACTTCGACAAGAAGGCAATTTAAAAGATTAGCAGATGATGCAGCATGGTGGGAGAACATTTCCACATCGTGGATATTGTTCATCCACTTGTGCACTTATTGAAAATTGTGGATTCCATGGAGCCATGCATTGGTAAAGTATATGAAGCTATGGATCACACAAAGCGCTAAAAGCAATGGTGAAACACAATGATAGGTGCGAAGAAATTTCAGCTATTTGTGTTAGCAGATGGGATGCATACTACTCCCCACTTCATGCGGCAGCATACATGTTGGATCCAGAATTCCACAATAAAAAACAATATGCAGATCTAGAGGTGACTAATAGATGGAGGATCATATTAGAGAGATTTGTCCCAAATATTGAAGTTGGACGACTTATATGAGATCAGCTATCCAAATATAGAACAGGGAAAGCTGCTTCATATGCATGTGCAGATGCCCAAGAGGATAGGTTATGTGTTGGTGCTTTCCTATGGAGGGAGGATTTTGGTTTTGATGGTGTAGAGCTTCAACAATTGGCCATTCGGATACTTAGTCAGGTTTGTACCACGAGTTGGCTTAAGCAACTATGGAGTGTGTATGGACATGTAGTCGCTAAGAAGAGGAACAGGTTTGGTGTGTAGCGTGCTAGTGATCTTGTATTTGTCAGTGCAAATTTGAGGATGCTTCGACGGATGCAACACATAGAGGGAGATCTTTTCAGAGAATGGGAGGTAGAGCAAGGATCTCACCAAGTGGCAAATGAAGAACATGAAGATGCAGCTACCACTGATTGTGTTGCAAAAATTGAGTCTGTCACATTGACTCCCCACTTGGATTCTCCATAGTCATTACATTTATGTTGTTGTTTTTTACATTTCTCATTTATGTTCCCATCATCTGTACTCTTTTTGTCCATCGATTGTATGATGTAAGATTTTTTTATTCTCATGATGTAACATCTTTTTGATATGATGATGATGATGTAGAATCTTTCTTTTGACATGATGAATACATGAGACTTATCACTTGTAAGTTGTCACTCTTGGAGTAACTCTGAATGTTCAACTGTCAACAACTCAACATGCTTCTTATATATTCATTGTTTATACTTAAAAAAACACATTTTTTCTATGTTTCTTTTCTTATTGGTCATTTCATATGTTGAAGAATTATTTGTACATGACTTTCATCTGAATATTTTGAAAACATCAGCATTTTTTAGTGTCGTCCTTGGGACGCATCGCCGGGACACCCTAGGCTCCATCTCCGTCCCCGGGACACCACTGTTCCCAAGATCCCTCCCATCTCCTTGTGACTTTGGGTTTATTACTCGCTTACACTACCCCTTCAAACAGCTTGTATGATTGGTAATCAAGGAAAAAACCATGGGATATTTGATTGTAATAAGTTTGAGGCTCCTCTTATCATCTTCATACCATACCCTTGTCCTCACTCGTAGGCATAGGATATAGATTTCGACACAAGTCTCTTTATTATCCTAAGTCATTAACATATGATGTAGATATCCTAATACTCTTGCCCAACTCAATTCTTCAAATAAGGGTGTGGAGCAACTTGTAGGGTGTGACTGATATATTCAATCCACAGATGTCCAATGTGTTGTGTCACTGAAGCTGTAGACGGCTCTCTTGTACAAAATAAAGGACACTCCATTTGCAGGTTAGAATATGTACGTAAGCTGAGAATCAGAAGT
>CM035426.1:174735818-174743318 GCA_020310875.1 Ceratopteris richardii
TGCTGCACCTGCATAATTTCTCCACAGTCTGCTGGGCGAAAAGGTTTTTCCCCTCCCTATGGGCTAGAACTGAGTCCCCAGGTATTGGGACCAGCAGGAAGTCAAGCTTTCCATGGCTGCATGCTGGAGTTTCCTGCACAAGGATTTCTTGGGGAACAAGCAACTCAAAGATAGGGATCCAATCGAAGAGTGCCAAGTGGCAGCCACATGACATAATCTACAGCCGTACACCTTAGCAGCTAGGGGTGCATGTGTTTCCAGCCACATGATCTAATTAGAAAAAATAAAACCAGTGGCTGAGATGTAAGGTGTGAGAATAATCAATTTAGAAAGTTATGTAAACTTTCGAAAATATTTTCAGGTGGTTGCCGAAAAATAGAGGTGGACTGTGGGATGAATGATAAAAATATATAAAAGAAGATGACCTTTCCTTCATTTGGCATACCACATCATTATCCAAACTCGTAGTGCGAAAATTCGCAAATTAATAGTCCAGATAAAATTCAAAAAAATCGTACGCGAATTTTACAAGTTTTTTTCAATTTTTTTCAATTTTTCCAAAGTATTCTTCTATTGGCAGTGAGAATATAGTTTGGTTATCTTGAAGTTTGTGCTGAATTTGAACATATGTAGACTGCTGCCTTGCAAGTTGCATTCTCAGCTTCATACACACCCAAGTGGTGCAGGCTACAAGAGCTCCAGCCTCATTAACTATAGTGCTCACTGCTCAGGCTTCTTCCTGAGCTCCAGCCCGGGGGAAAGAGGGGGTTTTTTTCTTTTTTTTTTCCTTTTTTTTTTTCTTTTTTTTTTCCTTTTTTTTTGGGGGGGAGAGAGAGAGAAAGAGGATGTTATGCAAGTAATTTGTGAAGTTATGCAATATATTCATGATTTCATACATGGGAATGAGACATATACATACTTTATATGTAAAAAATAAAAATCTCTCCAAATGGATAAAATTCCCGAATTTTATTTTGGGTCCAATCGTACTAAATGAGTAAGTCCCAAATTAATCCTCACTAATTAATTCTCTCATTTGTACTATGGCCAAACTCGCACACAAGGAGAGCAAGGCCCTCTTAGCCCCATTAGTCTCCAATCTATACATTCAGCTCTCCATCTTCTCCTTCATCATGGAGATGTTCCCTCGTCCTATTACAACTCAGCATATACTCCAGCCAATCAAATTCAGCCAATGGAGGAGATGACCTCCATACCTACCAACATGCACGGGCAGTGTTTCAAAGGAGCCTCTGAACCACCTCCGCACACCAAGAGCTCGCTAGTAGCTTCCCTACATCAAGAGCTACTAGAGATGAGAAAGGAGGTGATGGCTTTGAGGTCTACCCACCTCCCACACTCGGCAATCACCATGACCACTTTGCCGTCGATGTCCATTGCATCCACCATCTCTAACTTATGTTGAAGGGACGAGCACATTCTTGGTGGGTTTCTCTCAAGCCTTAGCTGGCTACATGATAAGAATTTCAAATAGTCTTTTGTGCACACTTCGTGCAAGATGCAAGGACGAAGGCCTATGGGAGACTGCTCTGGTGTTGTTTCGGTGCAAGATCAGAAAGTGGTCCTCAAGGTTGATTTGATGTGTGCACCATTGGCTTTTAAGGTCCCAATCAGTGTCATACCAATCGGTGCTATCGGTGTGTTGTCAGTGGTCACCAAGGAAATTTTTTTTGGGCCAGCAGTTATCCAGGGATCGGTGCCAAATGTGAAACTTCACGCTCGAACTACTTTTGAGTTGCTTCCGCTTCAGCCTGAGCTGCTTCCGCCTTCAGCCCTCTTGTAACTTGAGCCCATAGCTTCACCTTTTGCACTTGCATCAACCCCTTGCATCAGCCCCATTGCTTCATCCTTTCAAACTTGCATCAGCCCATAAGGTTCAGCCCTTTTGCTTCAGCCCAGTGAACATTCAACATTGCATTAGCATAGGCCCTATTATCCCAAGTTGAGCCCTCAAGCCGCTCTTGATTTCTTCACCTTGAGTGTTGAAATTTCGAGGTCAACCCATTGCATCATCTAGAATTAGTTTTCCTTGAATTTCAACATGCGTCAAACTCCATCCGCCTTATGGGATGTCCATAATATTGGTCACTCCTTAGCTATGTAATCCAAATAGCTCCGGTTCAAGCACACACAAGTGGACATGCAACGCAAGTGGACAAATACTGCATGAAAACTTATTGCACTACCACCACTAGACTTATTTTCCATTCTAGCTTAGGCAGAGGCGATATTGCAGTATGTGACAAAGTTCCCAACGAGGTTGTCGAAGCAGTTTGCCATGATAACAACCTGGCACGACATGCTAGAGATGCTCGTTGTCGTGATTTGGAAAGTGCTGAGATGGATGCATATGCCTAAAAAACAATGGGAACCTCTTCCCCGAGTAGATTTTTTTCACATCGAGAGACCACCATTGACTCTGATGAGTTAATTCCACCTCCACAAAGGCCTCAGCAAGGTAGTCTCCATTCTTCATATGTGTCTACTGTATTGCAGAAGACACGACAGAAAGTCACGACATTAAGATTGAGCGTTGCATTCTTGAATGCGATCTCTCTTTTAATGTGCGCACGGATGCTTGGAGACGGATGGTGAAAGGCATTGCTCATGTAGGACCTTGTGATAACTAGCATGGAGTGGAGTATAGGAAATTGTGTGGACCCATGCTAGATGAGGAGCATGATAGAATAGAGGTTATGCTACAACCTATGAAGGCTGGAAAATGTATGGTTGCGCCATCATATTTGATGGATGGAGTGATATACTACGATGCCACATTATTAATATCCTTGTCTCCTCTTGCTTAGGCACATATTTCCTCACAACAGTAGGATGGAGTGATATACGACGATGCCACATCATTAATATCCTTGTCTCCTCTTGCTTCAGCACATATTTCCTCAAAGCAATAGATGCTAGCAACGAAGGAGTGCGCATTACGACTAAATTTACATTCAAATATATTAAGGAAGCCATTCTTGAAGTAGGGGTAGAGAATGTGGTCCAAGTTATCAAGGATAATGCCTCTAATTGCAAGAGAATGGGTGAGATGATTGAGAATGAATTCCGTACTATAGTTTGGACTGTGTGTACTCTCATGGATCTGTGAAATTTACATTCTATTATGTTTATAGTTGTTAGTAGTTACTAACTTTATATGAATATTGAACATTGAATATATATATATATATATATATATATATATATATATATATATATATATATATATATATATATATATATATATATATATATATATATATATATACATATATACACACACACACACACACACACACACACACACACATATATATATATATATATATTCAATGTTCAATATTCATATTAAGTTAGTAACTACTAACAACTATAAATATGTGTGTATATATATAGATATATATATATATATATATATATATATATGTACATATATATATATATATATATGTATATATATATATATATATATGTATATATATATATATATATATATATATATATATATATATATATATATATATATATATATATATATATATATATATATACATATATATATATATATATACATATATATATATATATACATATATATATATATATATATATATATGTATATATATATATATATATACATATATATATATATATATATATATATATATGTGTATATACATGTATACACATATATATATATATATATATATATATATATGTATATATATATATATATATATATATATATATATATATATATATATATATATATATATATATATATATATATATATATATATATATGTGTATACATGTATATACACATATATATATATATATATATATATATATGTATATATATATATATATATATATATATATGTATATATATATATATATATATATATATATATATATATATATATATATATATATGTGTGTATACATGTATATACACATATATATATATATATATATATATATATATATATATATATATATATATATATATATATATATATACATATATATACATATATATATATATATATATATATATATATATATATATATATATATATATATATATATATATGTGTATACATGTATACACATATATATATATATATATATATATATATATATATATATATATATATATATATATATATATATATATATATATATAGATATATATATATATATGTATATATATATATATATACATACATATATATGTATATATATGTATATATATATATATATACATACATATATATGTATATATATGTATATATATATGTACATATATATATATACATATATATGTATATATATATATATATGTACATATATATATACATATATATGTATATATATATATATATATATATATATATATATATATATATATACATATATATACATATATATGTATGTATATATATATATATATATATATATATATATATATATATATATATATATATATATATATATATATATATATATATATGTGTGTATATATATATATATATATGTGTGTATACATATATATATATATACCCATTTGCGGTACTCACACTTTATTTTCCTTTTGGGATCACAGTGGATTGGATCATACTGATGTATATGTTTTGTCTCATAGGCTGATTTTGGCCTCTAATAGACGTTAAAAAGTCTTTCATTCTTTCTTTCTCTCTCGAAATGCGGCGCTACTTCTCTCTGTTAGGGTTTCGACGGTCTGCGCTTCTCTCTGTTAGGGTTCCACAGGCTGCGCCTCTCTTTGTTAGGGTTTCGAGGGTCGGAGCTTCTCAGTTAGGGTTTCTAAATGCTGCGCTGCTCTGCTGTATACGCTCAGGCCGTCAGTCTACCTCCCATATTTCATTATCCACTCTACCTTCGCTAGGATTTCGTATCTGTCTCCCACACAGAAGATACCCCCTCTCGAACTGCTTCGTGCCCCCAAGGCCCATCTCCCTCTCGGACTTTTATTTCGACCATACAGCACTGCTGTGTTGGGAGTTGAACTGCTGCTTCCAGCAAAATTTAGGGTTACGAATTGTTCCAAGCTGCTGTTTCCATCAGTTTTTTAGGGTTCCAAACTATTGTTTAGGGTTTGGAATTACCATATTAGATCCAAGCTCAATCTCTCTCTAACCCTAACCCGAACCCAAATTGAACTCTAACTCTAACTCCAGAACCAAACCCTACACCTAACCCTAATCCCAAACCCTAAGAATCTCTCTCTCTCTCCCTCCCTCCCTCCCTCCCTCCCTCCCTCCCTCCCTCCCTCCCTCCCTCTCTCTCTCTCTCTCTCTCTCTCTCTCTCTCTCTCTCTCTCTCTCTCTCTCTCTCTCTCTCTCTCTCTCTCTCTCTCTCTCTCTCTCTCTCTCTCTCTCTCTCTCTCTCTCTCTCTCTCTCTCTCTCTCTCTCTCTCTCTCTCTCTCTCTCTCTCTCCCCCCCCTCCCATGGCTCCCAAGTTGGAGGAACAGCTGGCCACCTTAGAGCATACCCTCCGAGAGTTGATAGGAAAACATAAGAAAGAAGGAGATTCTGGACCGAACGGGGTTACCCACAGAGTTGCCGCCCTCGAAGCCAAGGTGGCAACCTTGGAGAAGGAAAACGAGTCCCTTCGGGAAGAGCTTCTTGCTATCCGCAAGCAGCACTCACGGGATCGGGAGGAGTTGCACACTGAGCTTATTGAGATGAGAACGAAACTGGACAGATACACGAGGAGGGGGGGATCGCCCACAGCTAGAGGACATTCGGGTGACTATCAAGAAGGAGTGCATGGAGGTTGTTCAGAGCGAGCTTGAGACTAAGAAAGATGGATGGGTCGAGGTTGGAAAAAAGAACCTTCGACAGGAGGCAAAGAAGAACAACCACCATGAGGAGAACCACATAGTACACACCACCATTGAGGAGGAGCGGATGCGACAGGCTCGCAGGCTCAATGTTCGCATCTCCGGCCTCACAAAGACAGACAGATCACCGGAGCAGGACGGGCGTCGCTTGTGCACACTACTTGGATACCGCGCGGATGAGCCTCTCCCTTTCACCAAAGCCTGGAGAGCAGGACGGGACACCACACACCACACGGAGCATAGCACTTATCATTCAGCTCTCAAATGAGACCGGGAGGAGAGACTTCCTCAGACGACGGGCGGTACTACGCACTACACCGGGCACCCCTATCTATTTGGATGAGGACCTCACACGGATGCAGGTAGAGCACAGACGTGCATGCATGCCGCGTGTCCTCCAGGCCCAACGAGAGGGACATCGTGCCCTATACAGAGACGGTTGTGTCATCATTGATGGACGGCCCATTGACTAGGGATGTGCGGCCTATGAGACAGCACACAAAGAGGTGCACATTGCAGTCTGGAATTGCAACGGATCTTTGTGGACACATCCAAGGCGCCTCGAGGAGGTGATGGAGGGCAGAGACATGATCTTCTTGACAGAGACACACGAGAGCCCGGGGAGAAGCCTACCGAGGATTGAGGGCTATATATGGGAGTCGGCTCACCGCCGAGAGATGAGATAGCACACCACACGAGGATCAGGAGGAGTAGCCGTGCTCTACAGACAGTCGCTACAGCACAGGGTACAGGTGGTAGCCAGAGACCCAGAGGCACATTTCATGTGGATACGCCTCAAGCTATCAGAGGAGAGAGCAGCGTATTTCGCCGTATGCTATATTGCACCCATCGGCTCGCACTTCACACATTCCCCCGAGCAGCCCTCAGGGGAGGAGGGACCAGATACCACATCGCCATATGACTGCCTCAGTGACACCATTATGGAGTATACCGGGATGGGCGAAGTCTTCCTTGTAGGAGACTTCAATGCCCGCACTCAGAGCCACCAGTGTGATACCTACAACTTTGACGACCCTCAGATGCTTCATACCATAGAGGATATGTCTACACTCAGAGGCTCAGCCGACACCACCACACCCACCTCATACGGCAGACACCTACTCCAGATGGGAGAAGCACACCGTCTCATTATATATAATGGGATGGCGACCTGCCCCACCTCGGGTGGTCTCACCTGCATTCCACCCACGACACCACATGGGGCTAGTGTGGTAGACTATGTTATCGGACCCCCCGAGGCGACACATCTCATCACCTCATTTACTATCCCACCCATATCGATTGGAGTTGATCACGCTAATCTTGCCCTATCCATACGCGGCTCACCATGCATATCCCACCCCGTCACCATACAGCCACATGCCCATACCACCATTCACTTTAGACATTAGCTAGCACATATCTATAGCTCCCATGTTCGAGAGCGCATCTACTCCCTTGATCCCTCTACCTCATTGGACACCTTCACTGCCCACTTCTCCTCGATCCTCCACACATCCGCTACTCTCAGCTTCCCATACACCACCCACAGCACCGCACATTCGACACGGCTGGGGCATACACCCCAGAATAGATGGTACGATGAGGAGTG
>CM035426.1:174753318-174935818 GCA_020310875.1 Ceratopteris richardii
TTACGTTCCCTATCCTTGTCTCAAGATCTCTTTCTATCTATCTCTCACATATCATCTTGATTAATTAAGTGAGTATGCTCAAAGGTTTTTAGTATTGGAACGATCCTGGGGCCCCAAATTCCAACACTTGGTATCAGAGCATAATTGACATACACACTTAGTTAAGATAAGTGAGATTAGAATTGAGATTGAAGACAAGTTGGATGGATCTTCTAATTATCCCATTTGGAGTTTCATGATGATGAATTTGTTAGTGACAAAGGATTTATGGAGTATCGTCAACGGATCCTTAACAAGACCAAGACGAGAAGGAGAAGGGGATACAACAGCTTCAAGAGGTATTGGAGGTGCTATCACATAACCAACTGAAGAAGAGGTAACCACTTCTACATCCAGAGTCACAGGTAGATCCTTACCCAGAGTTCCTCCTACTGAAGGTCAGGCAAGATGGGATTCTAGAGATGCTTTAGCACTCTCATTCATAGCAATGAGTGTCAAGAAGCATATTCTACCACGGATCAGATCTTGCAGAAGTTCTAGGCAAGCTTGGTTGAAGCTTGAGTTTTGCAGAGCAGAAATCTTGCTAGGAAAGCTCACTTAAGGAGACAGCTAGCAAATACAAGGATGAAGGTTGGTGAGTCAATTCAAACCCACATTACGAGACTCGTTGACTTGAGAGATCAACTTCTAAATGTAGGAGTTGAAATATCTGATGAAGAAATGGTAAATACGTTGATTAATTCACTTCCTATCTCATATCGATCTTTCATAACCACTCTTACCCTTACCACAAGAGATAGAGAGGTTGCATTTGAAGAATTAGAGTTCTTGTTACTTCAAGATGAAGATCAGTTAAAAGCGAACGGAAGAGAATGAAGAAGCACTTTTGTCGTCATCAACGGGTAAAAAGAAGAAGAAGGATAAGAAGGAAAAGCAATCCAAGATGGAAGGTAAGTCCTCTTTACCCTCTACTTCAGATTCTGTTTCTACTACATCTAAAGAGAAGTCTTCTAAAAAGAAGGAAGCATTATGTCACTATTGCAAGAAACCTGGACATTTCATAGCAGTTTGTCAGAAAAGGATTGCAGCAGAAAAGAAAAAGGCATCAGGTAATGTTGTAGAAGATGATAAAAAAGGGAAATCTCAAGGTGATTCTTATGCCTGTATCACCATTGAAGAAGTAGCTTTTGATCACGCAGCTTTACAAGTTCTTTCAGCAGATCCTTGAATATTTGACTCAGGTGCTACAAAGCATATGACATGTTGCAAAGATGTGTTTTCTTCTCTTTCCTATTCTACAGGTAGAAGAGTTACTATTGCAGATGGCGATGATTTAGATGTTGTGGGAATAGGTACAGTAACCCTAAAGTCAAGAGAAGGTGGTAATTTTCAGATTTTAGATGTTTTACATGTACTTGAAATGAAGAAGAATCTGCTATCTATATCTGCATTTTTAGGTGATGGTTTTAAAGTTGTATTTGAGAGAGATCTTTGTAAGATCTTATCACACAAAGAAGACAAGTGTATTTTACAAGGTGAACATAGAGGAGGGATTTTTGTTTTGTCAAAAATCAGTCAGGCATATGCAGTCAAATCTTCGTCACCGGTGGAAGATATGAAGCTATGGCATGAGAGATTTGGACATATTAGTTTTGGAGCTCTCAAGAATATCAAAGACAGAGGTATGGTTGAGAGTTTATCCTCATTCGAGCTACCCGATGATTCAGATACATGTGAAGGTTGTCTTGAAGGTAAGATGCATAAACTACCTTTCAAGAAACATGGTCATATTACAGCTACCAGAAAATTGCAGATTATTCATTCAGATGTGAATGGACCTATGAGAGAAGACTCTATTCAAGGTTTCACGTATTTTGTTCTATTCGTTGATGATTTTACGAGATACTCATGGATCTATGGTCTTAAGTTGAAATCAGAAGTCTTTCCTATGTTCAAGAAATTTGTAGCTATGGTTGAAAATGAAAGTCAAGAAACTATCCAGATTCTTAGAAGTGATAGAGGTGGAGAATACTTGTCAAATGAGTTTCAGACATTTCTTGAAGAAAAAGATATTACTCGACACCTTACTATTGCTTATACTCCTCAGCAGAATGGTGTTGCAGAAAGGAAGAATAGAGTGATGATGTGGAGCATGATAGCATCCAAGAAGCTTTCACCAGAATTCTGGTTTGATGAGTACATACAACTAATCACATTTTATACAGGTCATCTACAAAAGCTTTAAAGGTAATCACACCTTATGAAGCTTATTATGGTGGAAAACCTAATGTGAGTTACTTCAAAGTATTCGGATCACTTTCTTATGTACATGTTGAGAAAAAGGATCGAGGCAAACTAAATGTAAAGACAAAGAAAGCTGTTTGAGGGCAAAGGATACAGGTTTTATGTTCCAGAGACAGGTGAAGTTATTCTTTCACGCAATGCTTATATTGCTGAAAATAACATTTATGATAAAGAAACAAAAATTCTAGAGTTCATTAGTGATAATGACTATGGATTTTTTAGAAGGAATTTGGATGTACATATTCAGCCATATCAGGAGGGAGTTAAAATTCCTAGAATTGAAGAAAGAGTTGAAGAAAGAGGAATTTCACAACCTTCTACAGATTCAGTTCCACATGAGACTTTAGTTCCAGAAATGGAAGAAAGCACTAGAGTTCCAGAAAGTCCTAGTACCTCATAAGGACAAGTTCCAGAACCTGTGGAAGCTGAAGGGTCAAAAAGAGTATCACCACTATTTAAGGATACACCTACTTCGTTATATCAGACTTGGAAAGATAGTGGTATAAAGACTTTTATAGGAAGAACAAGGAGTTAGATTAGACAACAACAACAAAACAATCATGTAAGTTTTGCTGAAGACTTTGAGATTCATGATATTTTGGCACCATAGTGGTTAGGTGCGTTCGGTTCGGTGCGTTCGGTGCCTTTAAGGTGCAGGGACCGAACCCTACGTCTTTGGTAAGGTGCGTAAGGTGCATCGCTAACATATTAGGTGCGTTTAAAGTGCAAGAACCGAATGTTATCTTTGAAGTAAGGTGTGTAAGGTACATTCCACTAAAAAGTAATATGTATAATACCATATATTATGCAATCACATATATCAATGATTCATATTGAAGTTGTGGATCAATCATTACTTACATATATATATATATATATATATATATATATATATATATATATATATATATATATATATATATATATATATATATATATATATATATATATATATATGGTACTATTGATAGGTATAAGGCAAGATTAGTTGTCAAAGGATATCACAACAAAAAGGTATTGATTATGATGAGACATTCTCTCCTACGTCTAGGATGATTGTTATTAAGTCAATACTTGCTTTCGAAGCACATTTTGGTTGGCATATATATCAACTTGACATAAACACTTCCTTTCTAAATGGTGATTTACATGAGGATGTGTATATTCAGCAGCCAGAAGGTTTTGAAGAAACAGGTAAAGAACATTTGGTATGTAAGCTTATAAAAGCTTTGTATGGTTTAAAACAGGCACCTAGAGCACTGTATGAAAAGATACACACATATCTTTTATCCATTGATTTCCATAACTCAGATGGAGCTCCAACACTTTATATCAAAGCTGAACCAGGTATGATGATTATAGCAATCATTTATGTAGATGATATTATAATCACAGGTCCCAGAGATGAAGATTTGCAGATGTTCAAAGAACAATTGAAGCAAACATTTGATGTGAATGATTTGGGAATTTTGCATTATTATCTTGGGATTCAATTTCTATTTAAGGATGAGTGTATCTATATGACAGAGCAGAAGTACATTGAGAAACTTTTAGAGAGGTAACAGATGTAGAATCATTTGATGCTACTTTATATAGTTAAGCAGTTGGGTGCTTAATATATCTTTGTAATACACGTCCTCATATATAGTTTGCAATTTCTCAAGTATCAAGGTTCATGCAGAATCCGACAGTGTTACCTTGGAAAGCAGTAAAGCAGATCTTCCGACATTTAAAGGGAACTTCAAATCATGCTATGGTATTTTCAAAATCTACATATTTATTACTAAAAGGATTTTTAGATTCTGATTGGGCAGGTGATAGAGACACAAGAAGAAGTACTAGTGGATTTTGTTTTTATCTTGGAGATTGTCTTATCTCATGGCTTTCGAAGAGACAACCCACTATTGCAACTTCATTATGTGAAGCTGTATATCGTGCAGCATTTACAACTACTCTAGAGTCAGTCTGGTTGCAGAAGATTTTCAGTTATCTAGATGTGAGAGTACATGAACCCATTCAGATATTTTCAGATAGCCAGAGTGCAATAGTTATAGCAAAGAATCTAGTGCATCATGCAAGGACAAAGCATATAGAGGTACACTACCACTATATTCGAGATCAGATAGCAAAGAAGCACATTGAGCTGGTTTATGTTCCTTCTAGTGAGAATGTTGCAGATATATTTACCAGAGCATTGACTAGAGATAATCATGAGAAGATGTGCAAGTTACTGAAGCTTATACCAATATGACATTGAAGGAGGGATTGTTGAAAGTCAATGTACATATGGCCCACATTCAAGCAATTCTACATTTTGGATTTAGCATTTTTTGTACAGTTTGGGTAAAACTTTTTTAGGCTAGATAGATAGAGCTTGGCAAGAGCTATCTAGTGGTATGCTTCATTTCTTCATCAGAGGTCAGAACAGGGAGAAAAGTCAAACCCTAATTTAGCTCAAAATGGAGGAAAAGCATTTTTTGAAGTCCTAAACTCAAAATCAGCTAGGGTATGAAGTGAGATGGTCAAAAGCTTGATAAATTAGCAATCAAACTAAAAGCTAAGCTAAAAATAGCGATCGCATATTTTTTAATTGGGAAAAGCAGAATTTTAACGATCTCTTCAAAATAAAACAGCGATAGCTGTTTTTCGGCCAATAATCAGCTTTTTACGAAAATTTTTTCGCTAGCTTTATTTGGGAGACACTCACCTATATAAGGAGCACCTTGGCACACTATTTGGATAATCTCAAGCTAGAGTTTTGGAGTTCTGAAGCTTTGGAGGTGAAGGTTTGGTGAAGGAGAGGCTACTCTCTTGGAGCAAGGAGTCTTCTACAAGGTGGTGGCAGCTATCTTTTGTAAGTTAGCATTATATTCTGTTTCTAGGGTTTCTGAACCCTAATTTCAGAATTAGGGTTTGCTGATTTTCAGATTTGTTGCACTTTCTTGTGAGGTTAGGTTCACTTCGTTGCTCATTCGCTTCACACACACTCAGATTATAACAGCATAATCTGAATTTTGTATCATCATCTTCTTGGCTATTCTTCCATTAGTGAATGCACCACATCATATGGTTGAGTAGTACTCCCATGATGTTGTAATTCGGACATCTATTTTTAGTGAGTAAGCATTTTGCTTACGTTCCCTATCCTTGTCTCAAGATCTCTTTCTTTCTATCTCTCACACATCATCTTGATTAATTAAGTGTGTATGCTCAAAGGTTTTTAGTATTGGAACGATCCTGGGGCGCCAAATTCCAACAGAATATAAGAGGGTTCTAGGTACAAATGTATGACAAAAGAGTGCCTAAAAGTTGTATGGAATAGCGAGTGTGCTGGAATAATGTTGAAACAGGACTGAATGTAGGAAATACAGCCTGTATGCTGGAAAATATGATAAAATCTGCAACCCCAACAAAGATTAGGGTTTCTCCTCTGAAATAAGCTGCAGTAAAACTTCTCTCCTTGAAGTGATAGGTCATAAAAAACTGATACAGTAGCAAGAATTGGGCAAAACTTGAATATATGGAACCACTTACAAGATTCAACAGGCACACACTTCAATGTGTGTGTAGGAGAAGAGGGCAGAATCAAATCACTAACAATAATGTACAAAAACACCTCCAATCTGCTCCTGGGACAGCTCCAAGACCTAGATTTTTCATAACAATTTGTGCATATTGATCATTTGCAACATTTCTAAATATCACGGTTTGTTGAAAATCAAGGTTTGGCCCCCTCAATGTGATGTTGTATTCCAATACACGGTTGTTGGTACTCGTATTGACCATGATAAAGTTACGGTTGTGCTAGATTGGCCTATTCTCCATACTAAGATCAAAGCCTTCTTTCGATTCACTGGCTTCTTTCGCAAGTTCATCGAAAACTAAGCACGTATTGCCGAACCCTTCACTCGTATGTTGAAAGGTGCTTGTAGCAATAGGCATAGTGCTAGTTCATCAATTCAATGGACCAAGGACCTTGATCAATGTTTTCTGATTAGTGACCATGACTCGAAGTTCACTAACAATTTTCGGAAAACAATCTTCAAGACACTCAAGACCCGACTGTGCATGTCTTCCTTGGATAATCAAGAGATCAACAGGCACAGCACATATAATTTGACTATGCGGGATATGCTACATTCATGTCTCCTAAGAACAGTCTTGTTGGGAGCATTACCTTCCCTAGATTGAGTTTGCTTATAACACTAGCATTCAGCTACAAGATATAGCCCCTTTATGTTGATGTGGAGTTATCAGTTGAGACCATTGCTTTCCACCGGACTCACAAACACGTGGACTCAGTCTATAGTTATTTCTTGTAACATATGCATGATGTGCATGAAATGCTACAGACAACAAGAGAGAGCATAAAGGAAGCCAAGGATAGAGCTTTCTTCTATGCAAAGCATCCTAGTTCTCGTGACCTCAAGATCCCCTTGTGGGAGTACCTTTAGATTCAGATAGATTTTGAGATGATATAAATGGCTGATGCACGATGTTATCTTCCTCGTATTGTGGTCCATTTCAAATCACAAGGTAACTGGTGTGTCCTACGAGTTAGATATGCCTCGAAATCATTGTTCACCTTATGTTCCAAGTTAATCGCTTGAAAGAATGACTTGGGCACGATGTTTCAGTGATGCCTCCTGAGGAGATCCCTACTTTAGAGGACACTGCTCAATACATTCAAACTAGAGTTGGATGTTGTCTTGGACCAAAGGGAGAAGGCAGTCTCGAAGGACTTCTTATCCCGAGTACCTTATGAAGTGGAAGCAGAGACCTAAGTCTACGGCAACTTGGGAGTGAGTTAGATCATTAAAAAGCCGTTTCCCTAGTTTTATTGCTCAGGAGATTATTGAGGATAGCATTTGAAAAATAAGGGGGAAGTGTAACATCTCAAACCTTCTAGGACATCTGGATGGGTGTATGTAGCTATTGTCCAATAGGAGGTGTCCAGAAAGTGTGTACTAGGACCAATCGATTCAGTGGGAACTGGGTTATTTCACTTTTCCTAGAAATAAGACTCAAGGTCTCTCATTTGTCATTCTTGGCATTTGTCAAGACTAGACTCTTTGCTCGCATGGCAGAGCCTCGTCTCTCGTCATCCATAGGGGTTTGGAAGGTGGGGGATGGTGGTATGGGACACAAGCCCTCAGGAAGTGGCTTCCTCTTGCGTGCTGCAAACTCCAAACCCCAAGGTAAGCCAATATTTGCTCTATGGCTGGGAGGTGAGTCTCATGTTCTCCCTTTTATTGTTTGTGGATGTGGCTTGTGTCTTAACATGTCCAGCAATGAGGATCATGGAGGATCTAACAACCTCCCCCCTACCACTTGTGACTTTGTGACAAGCAGAACCACTTGTGGCTCTTCCATGAGTAGTACTATTTTTTTGGACTCGATGGAAAAGGCCTAAACTCCCCAAGGGTCTATATAAACACCCCTTGGACTTTGAGCACGGGGCTTGGACGAAAGAGACGCGTTTTGGAGACCCAAGCTTCTTCACCATAGTAAAAAAAATCGTACGATTTTTTTTTATATAATCGTAAAAATCTCAATCGCGATTTAAATCTCTAAGAACGATTTTTATTCATTTTTTTTAAGTCTTGTCTAGACCTTGTTGTATTGTGCATTCTTCAAAAATGACTTCTAGCTTATATGTATTATGATTGAAAATACCATTCAATAGGATCTTTTACAAGAGGATAATTTGGTATGCATAAACAATGTATTGCTTTGCTTTAAGGTGATGAATGATCTCCTCGATTTAGATAATGACAAAACACCCAGAGTGGACGTGCATATAGAGGAACACAATCTCTTTTATTGGGAATCCCTTCAATTATGGTAATTGCTATTGCTAGTGAGATTTGGAGAGACTTTTAGATGTCATGATGAATGACGAGTTACAATATAAAATAAAAACCGCTCATCATGAATAAAAACCTCAATTTTTATTTTGATTTTTTAAAACCTCTACAATTGAAATGATTTAAACTTCTCCGTTGATTGCTGGTGACTTAGCTGATTGTTTTTCTGCCTTGAAGAATTTAAAAACTCTTGTGGCCTGCCTCTCTTTGCGCTGTATTTCAGATTTATCTGGGTGAAGGTCCTCCCGAGAGGTGACTGGACTAATTGGCTGAACCAGGACTAGGAGTCGACCATGCTGGACTGGACTTTAGTCCATAAGAGTCGACCATGCTCGACTGGACCATAGTCCAGCCACTTCTTGGACTGCCCACTCTAGTCTACTGGAACATGGTCGAGCCCCTTTCTTGGCCCAATAAGGTGAATGACAGGGATGCATGCACAGGCTCCAATGTATGTTTCTGTGTCATTGTTATCAGGCCTGTTGGACATTAATTGCCATTATGATACTCTGCTACCGGTATATTTATGAAGGGGCCTTATTGTAAAGCTCTGTAAAAATCTATGATCGCTCAGCCTTGTGGGATCATTGGGGTAACCTAACCATGTCTGATTCTCTAATGTTTTCTATTTTCTTGGTTCTACTTGCATGTTGAAGGCACCCCACCCTTGTGCATAGCCCCACTTTTGCCACAAAGGGACACCTTGTCCTAAGGCAAGGACCATACCACTGTGGCTGCCTGGCTCTCCAGCCACAATGTGGCTATCAGCCCCTGGACAAGCCACCCCGCCCCCCCCCCTCGCCCCCTCGTATTTCTATCCAGAACAACAGGGTGCTTGTGAGGTTTGCTATGGAGCACCAAATTTATACTACTTATTGGCAGACATGGTGAGCCTCCAAGACCAAGAAAATCGATCTCTGCGAACTGCATGCTTTAGCTCCTGAGCTAGTCCCCCACGCACGTCGTCTTCTCGAAAGTGCACTCCATGCCATCGGGAAGCCTCTTGTAATGTGTTTGCCCGCGACACTTAACGCGAGCCGGCTACAGCCTTCTTTTGTACTCGCCTTCGGGCCGTTTTAATTCAGTCTTTTCTTCTTTGCAAGTAACTGAAAGCATCGCAGGCAAACGCAAGAGGTAGCCGGCTCCCGTTAAGCATCGCAGGCAAACGCATTGCAAGAGGCTTCCCGATGGCACGGAGTGCACTTTCGAGAAGACGACGTGCTTGGGGGACTAGCTCAAGGGCTAAAGCACACAGTTCGCAGAGATCGTTTTTCTTGGTCTTGAGGCTTCCCGATGGCACGGAGTGCACTTTCGATAAGACGACGTGCTTGGGGGACTAGCTCAAGGGCTAAAGCATGCAATTCGCAGAGATCGTTTTTCTTGGCCTTGGAGGCTCACCATGTCCCCGTATAAGGGACATAAATTTGGCGCTCCATAGCAAACCTCACAAGCACGCTCTTGTCCTGGGTAGAAATACAAAGGGGGAAGGGGGTGGGGGCGGGGTGGCTTGTCCACGGGCTGTTACAATGTGCACATGTACGTGTACACATCCCATAAATGAATACCTGATTATTCTCATCCAGCACTGACTGTTCTTGGCATACAACCTGCCCAAGAACTCCTTCCAACGCATCTGAATACTGAATATCTGATTGGAAAACAAGAGTTCACAAAGCACTTTAACCCTTTTTTGCAAACAGTTTTCTTGAACCAAGATTTTCTAGCCAATCACCTGATACAGTTCTGATCCTACAAAATCAAACTTAAAGAAAAGAATATCAATATGCCCAGAAAATCATTAAAGTGGACTGCTATAGATGATGATGCATAAGAGTAGTCCAGAAATGCCACAAGGCACTGAGATTTGTTCATAGGAATTAGAGGACATGATCTCTATTTGTAAAAGAAAGGGCAAGCTCCTTGATTCTATCTATTGATACAATCATTAGACAGTCTATTGTTTAATTCCAAAAGTGCAGAACATTCCATGGTCCAGGACGACACTGTAGATGCAATCGTTAACACTCAAAAAGTCATGAAAGTCTTGAAAGTCATATTATGTCTAGATGGGACTCAATAATGTCTGAAAAGTCATGCTGGGCAAGAAGCCTGAAAAGATGGACCCATACCTTATTGGAAGGTAAGTAAACCTAGATATTGAAGCAGACACCTTCAACGTGTTTGATTCTGCTGTTAGTGGAGGCCTTTGGACTGTATCCTTGTATAAACGTTTTAGCTGAACAAGAAACCCAAAAATCACAGCACATCGTTGGTACGACTGTTGCTCATTCTCCCAAAGTGGTGGCTCATACCTGCATCAATAATGCAATTAACAAAAAGGAAAGCTGCAGTCCTCTAATCCATGGTAGCAGGCTATAACAGACATACGTTGCCCAATCTATTGGATCAAGAAGCCCAGAGAGCCGGTCCTGCAAATTAGTACGCCATTTTTTTCTTTGATTTTCAGTTCCACTGCCCTGGAACAAAGATTTCCTTAGTCCAACGAGATTAGAGCTGGAAAGTATCGAAGAAAGGAGGGCTTCTTCTTCAGAAAAAATTGCTGTATCAGGATATGAACATTCTCCTCCAGACAGCACATCTCCAATAAATCGGAGATCAAATAAGAGCTGCAGTATGCCCTTCTCAGAAACGTGAAACTTTGCATCCTTCAACCCTGCGGTGAATCTATCATAGGCAAGCAAGACCTGCATAATTCAGAGTCTGTGCTCAATTCTCCTATGCACTAATTCCTAAAAAAGAGCATAATGCACACAATACCAAAAGCAAAAGTACAAAAAATCATCATCCACACCTTTTCGAACAGTCTTGAAACAAAGAGATGCAAAAAAGCCTTGTCCAGGGCATGTCCTCCGACCCGATAAACTTCTTGACAACTCTTGAAAAGAAAGGATATCACATATTGCGAAGGCATAGCAGGTAGGGGTAATTTCACTTCAATTTCAGCCCCATTCTCATCAAGCTGAGTTAAGGCTGTGTCCTCCCAACCCTTTAGTATTTACATGGATATCAGAAAAAAGTAGTAAATACATGCTATTCAAAAATTTACAAACCTGAATACTTCAGAACTAAATAGAGCCAATGTACCTTAAGAGGTGACAATGACGCAAGATCTTCATCATTTGCCAAATCATTAGCAAGCATAGCAGTCAACCTGTCAACACTCCATGAGGCCCAAATGCTATGCGCAACAAGACTGGCATACTTCAATACCACTTGGAGTTTGAGAAACTCAGACTTGCTATCTTCTTTTGTTGTCAATCCAAGCACCAAAGATTTTGGTTGATTCTTTGCTTCTGTTGAAAACTCTTTCATCTCAGGCCAAAAAGCACCATGGTGTGGGGAAGGAAGCCAAGGAAGAGAGCTTTCAGATGACGTGGCATCTTTCATACACCATACCTTTGAAGGGTGTAATATGTGTGGAAGTGTCCACGAATGGTAAGATAATGACACCAAAGTACGGCCCAGAACTAAAGCCTTCTCCACCAAAGGCGATACACTGGTAACATCAGGTTCAAGAGCATCGAGTTGCCTCTTCATGCCTCCAGACTTATCTTTTCTCCCTGAAGCATGCTTTGTAAACATGATAGTTCTATCTGCTCTTCCAATAACTTCATCTGTATCATGTGCAATGGCCAAAGTCTTTCCAAGAAGATCATTGACAATATTTGCCATCCAAATGAAGCAGTGTTCTTGCAGGAATGGGGAGAGCTCTTCAGCTCTAACTGTACTCTGCTGAGCATGTATGAAACTGACAAAATCTTCTAGCACACACTTGAGATTTGCATTGACTTTCTCTCTCAGCTGGGATACATCGGGACCCAGGTATATACTTGACAAGCCAAGGTTTCTCTCTTCTTGTGCTTTGACCTGCAACGTCAAAATTGATTCAGATGGATCATCCATCTTCTTTCCCAAATCTGTACCAACATACCACATCAGATCAGTGGATCCAAAGCCAAGACTGCCTGCAGATTCTGGTTGAGAAGATGTCCATGAATTCGCAGAGGCCAAAATATCATCAACTCTCTTGCCAACATCTATTTCTCCCAGCTTTGAGATGACTATCCCCTTGGCCCTGTCCACAAACATTCTCTCAAACAATGTGTTCCAAAGGTTCAAAGGCTCCTTCAACAGCAGCGCAATCACATAATCCCAAGGAGAGTCGATGGACTTTCCAAAGGCACTTTCTAACCACTCTAAGCTTCCTTCAAGAGCTTTCCTACTATCACACTCACCTCTAATGAGGCCCTCGATTCTCTGCAGATCCTTGCCAGACTGAATACTCTTCATGAGCATGTTACCCTCTGCTGAGAGATCAGTTCCACAAGAATGGATCCATGATATACATGTCTCTGATAGAAATTGACCTGCCAAAGAAGTCATTCTAGTTTCAAGCTCATCCCAGTGATGTTTCCACAGTTTAACCTCATAGTCTGGATTAGGAATGCCTCCAAAAAGTTGAGATCCAGGAGGGGAGCTGAGAATTGTGCTGAAAAATAGGGGTGGATCACCATTCACCTCTAAAAAAAGTTGCCCAGCATGACATAGAGATAATTGGATGATATTAGCAGCCTTTGACAGTATCATCGCAGTTTCTAAAACATCATTTACTTCTTCCATGTTCTCAGCATCCTTCATTTTCCTACTTCTGCTCCAGTTAGCCATTGCTGAACTTAAATGACCACTAAGCCATGCTTTTCTCGTCTCAAAGTAGAACAAAACAATCTGAGTGGGATTCAACTCATCAATAACTGCCACAGCTGCTAAAGCAACAGCATATTGTTTGATATCCAAACCGGATTCCAAGAGACGATCTTTACTCTTTTTACTAATCTGTACACGAAGAGCTTCCACTCGAGACCACTCGTGCCGAAGAAGGGAGAAATGGGACAAATTCTCACCTTTTGCTTCACTTTCAGTCAGAAGAGACTGCACCTTGCTTGCACGAAGATACCTTTGTGCACCTTCCAGATACATGTGTTCATCCAAGCAGCCCCAGATCTTCTCAAATGTATCCACCACGTATTTGACCCGGCAACCGATTCCATAGAGCTTCTCCCTTTTCTTCTTTTCCACGTCCATGTGCTGCGGAGTAGAAGGTGGATGAGGAACAGCCAAACTGTGCTTTAAGGATGCAAAAGCAGATTCCATATTCTGAATATTGAGAGCTACATTGTGGCATGACTTCTTCATGTTCGCTATGGAATCTGCAGATTCGATGAGATCGCGGTAGCTGGCACCAACGAGCTGCCTTAATTCTTCCTTTTTCTCTTCAATCTCCTTCCGAGTGTTGGCCTCAACTTCGCGAATCTCTACCACCGTGCGACTCTCGAAGAGAGCCTCCGCATTGCGTAGCGTTGCATCTTCGCTGGTCTTCTGCTGAAATCTACCCCCCCGCATGTTTGTGCGTGACTAAGTGAAATCGATCAATCTGAACCTGAAAGCAGACAGGTCTTCAAAAGGGAGGACTCTCCTATGGACGAACTGTAAACATTGAATGGATCCGGGGGGAGCTACCGAAAGGCAGCAGGAAGAAAGAGCGGAGGCTCTGTAAGCGATCTTGATCTCGACACGAGATCCAACGCTAAGGAAGTCCTGTAGCGTCGGAGGTTGGACAGACGCCAGATGCATAGTAGACGAGGGAAGGCTGTTGAACAAATTTGAAGAATATCAAAAACGGATGCCGGATAGTAACCAGAATCGAGGGACAATAGAAAAAAAACCATACTTATTTCCATGCAGGTCATATCGTGGATGGAATTTCATGAAATAATATACATTCTGAACCATATATGTGATGGAAAGCCCCATGCTTTCCATTCATAGCATCTGCTTGGTAGACGAGAAAATGCATCTAAAAAGACGGTGGATGCGTGATTGGCACAATGAACTGCTCCACAAGTGTATAAGGTTCAATCTTTGTTCTTGTGGGTTCAATGATTTAGTCTCCCATTGAAATTCCCGTTGTTGTGTGAGTTGCATGAATGGATTGATCACACAGGTGTTTTTCATTAGGTCATCACTAGTTTGTAAGGGCTGTGGTATATGAGAGTTTTCACATCCTAAGCACATTCACTTGTAGAGTTGTTCTTTCAAATAATTCAAGCATAAGGAAAGAGTAGGCCATAAAGTGGTGATGCTTGTTACTTTACACTAGTTGCTTTCAAGTTTGAGTCCTCATAGACATATACATTTGTTAGTATATGATCAATGTCTACTCATGATTGTATGTTGTATTGCATGCTTATAAGAACCCCATTGTGTGGAGAAGCCAAATTGTATTACCCTATTGGTGGGAATCTTAGCTTACATGCTAGATGAAGGTCATATTGGAACATCTATGAGCTCACTACCAAGTGAGTTTTTTGTTAGAATGGTATATAAGACAAGTTAAAACTAGTATTGGAACATTTATGGCATGTAGATGGCTTAGGTAGACGTGAGATTTTGCTTAGAATGGTATGTAACACAAGTTAGACCTAGTGATGCTTTAAATTGGGGTTGGAGTTCGAGTATTATAAAAGCATGCATAGCACAAGGAAGAAGAAGAAACTTGGAGCACAACACAGAGAGTGTATTACTAAGTGAATGTACAAGACAAGCTAAGTATCCTATTAGAGTTATATGCATACAAGCAAGGGGAAGAGAACTTCCTAAAGAGAGGAAAAAGTGTTTGGTTGTGTTAAGCATGTTCACACATGTCACTATCAAAATATATCAACAAATCCCCCTTGAGAGTGATGCGGTGAACAAGAAGTTGACATTCATGTATAAGAAGTGCCAAGCTATGTGGAATGAAAACAATCCACAAAAAGAAGTAAACCCAAAGCTTTGCAAAAGGTTTTGAACTTCTCCCTATGCAAAGCCTTTGTGAAAAGGTCCAAAACATTGTCTTCTATGGTTTATAAGTCAAATTCATCTCTCAACTAGAGAATATGTCCCTAACATAATGATAGTGCATCTCAATGTGTTTTGTGTGAGCATGGAACATAGGGTTCCTCGCAACTTTTATATATGCTCTAACTATCAATAAATATGGCGGTGGCAAAAGGTTGACCAATACTCAAATTCAACCAAAAGAAATATGAGCCAACACAACAATAGCTCTGAAAGCTACCCTATATTGAGCCTCACAACTAGAAGTGTATATGGCATGCTTTCTCTTGCTCAACCAAGATATGCATGAGCTATTGAGCATGATGCAAAAACCACTAATTGACACATGAGTATCATAGAAAATATCCCAATAATAGTCAAAAAAAGCATCTCAATATGGTGGTAATGGTCCCCCCTTAGGATAAAACAATCCAAGTAGTTGGGTGCCACTCAAGTATTTAAAGATGCACTTAACCGCTTGTCAATGTTTAACACCTGGGCTATGCATAAACCTACTCATTGGAGAGACAACAAATTGAATACCACGATTGGTTATGTATAAGTAAATCATGCAACCAACACTAGTAGAGAACAACATCAACCACAATGCACTTACTTTGTGAATGACACAGACAATATCCTTTGCTTGTTGAATTTTACCCAATGAAGATACATTTCATAGCCTTATCATCCAATTTTCTCATATGCCAGACAACCAAAATGACATAGATGAGCACCACATGGCTTGTGACCATGCCAAGCCTCATATGGAGTGATAAACTGCAATGCTTTAGTAGGACACCTATTAAGTAGATATGTTGTACACATAACAACCTAAAGTCAAAAGTTATGTATTAAAGCTTGAGTTTTGACCATACACCTTTCCATTTCCATGAGAGACATGTTCTTCCTCTTAGAGAATCCATTTTGTTGAGGTGTACATGGAATTGTACAATAATGTTTTATCCCAAGCTAAACCAAAAATGCATTAAACTCAGAAGACATACACTCCCCCTTGAACAAAATGGAGGGTGCCCATTTTACAGGTTGATAGATTTTTATCCATAATCAATAACTTTTTAAAGTACATAAACAATTTACTTTGCTTTCAATGTGTAAAACCATGCATGCCTAGAAAACTCATCAATGAAAGTCATGAAGTATAGATAATTCCCAAATGAAGGTGTCTATATAAGACCACAAACATCACTTTGAACAAGCTGCAATTTATGTGAAATTCTAATTGAACCATCTTTGGGGAAGGAGGAATGTTGCAATTTACCCAAAATATAGCCCTCACATGCATGCTCAGAGGTTGCCTCAAGTTTGGGCAAAGAGGATACCATTTCATATTTCTATAAGTGAAGTAAACTAGCAAATGAGAATTGTGAATTGCACATGTTGAATCATTCTTAATTTTTGCATGATCTATGAGCTTATACAATCCAAGACATAAAATTTCAAAATTAATGATGTTATCACCATTTGATAGATCATGAACTATACATATGTCATCAATAATTTAACAGACCAAGCTAGTTTTGGTTAGTGTTGAATTTGATAATATGTTTTTCTTGATCCCTAGTGCATATAAGGCCTCTAACAATGTTGTGAGATTACCACCATCAATAGTAGTAGTAATAATATATCCAATTCCCATTATATGATAAGAGGATTTTGTAGAGAGTACGCATGCAGAAGCAAAATGAAAAGTAAAGTACTCTCACAAAACAAAGAATGTGTGAGACACAAAATGAGTAGACCATGAAATGGGTAAACTCATGTGGATTAGAAATGAGCTTTCCAAGAGCATGGAGTAGGCTCCTCAACCTTCTAACCAAGTACAAATTAGGGGAGAGGCCCTCCTTATATAGATTTGGGAGGGGCTCTCAAAAGTACATCATATGTGGGATAAGTCTCCTGAAAGGAGAATGAATACAACTGGTAGAAGCACATGGCAAGGTACCCAAATACAAAGGAAATACAATATGAAATGGAAATAGACTAGAAAGGGAGTGCCTCCTGGATACAAAATGGAGATGCACTCATGCGGATACAAATGTAGGTGAAGTAGGAGCAATCATGTCGTCAACACCCCCTCTAGAGCTCCATTTTGGAGCGGCTGAATGCTGCAGAGGTCCACCAAGCACTAAAGCGGAATCGGAGGTAGAGCCTTCGTGAACATGTCCGCCAGGTTCTCCTGAGAGGTACACTGCTCCGGAGTAATCTCTTGAGATATGAGCTTCTCGCGGATGAAGTGGTACTGGATCTCAATGTGCTTCATCCGAGCGTGGAACACTGGATTCTTGGCGATGGCCAAGGCTGACTGGCTATCCGTGTGAATACATGTCGGAGTATCCTGCAAAACACCAATGTCAAATAATAAACGTCGAAGCCAGATGGCCTCACATGCTGCAAAGTTGGATGCTCGGTACTCGGCCTCGGTAGATGATAGTGCAACTGTAGGCTGCTTCTTACTTGCCCAAGAGATAGGTCTTGAGCCAAGCAAGAATATATACCCAGAAGTAGACCGTCGAGAATCAGGATCACCAACCCAATCAGAATCTGAATATCCGGCGAGTTCAATGCCCCCTCTATACCAAAGACCATGATGTCGGGTGAGGGCAAGGTATCGAAGTAGTCTCTGAGCAGCATCCCAATGAGTCTGACGAGGCTGATGTGCAAACTGACTGAGTATACCAACTGCATAAGCAATCTCTGGTCTAGTGTTGGCAAGATAGAGTAATGAGCCAACAAGCTGTCGATAGGTATGCACATCCACAAGTGATGATGAATCCTCCAGTGTAAGCTTGATGTTTGGATCAAGTGGTGTAGAAACTGAGCAACATTGGTCCATGTTATATCTGGAAAGTAATTCAGAGCAGTACTTCTTCTGTGATAGGAATATATCTTCATTTGTTTGCCAAACTTCCATACCCAAGAAGTAGTGTAGTAATCCAAGATCTGTCATAGAGTACTCAAGATGAAGCTGGGTGATGATAAACTGGATGCGTTCTTCGTTTGAGCCTGTCAAGATCAAGTCATCTACATAGAGAATGATGATGGCTACTAAAGACTGCTTTTGATAGATATAGAGATTAGCATCAGCACTGCTTCTGTGAAATCCCTTCTCTTCAAAGAACTTGTGAATCTTTTCATACCAGGCCCTGGGAGCTTGCTTGAGTCCGTAAAGTGCCTTGTGAAGCTTGTAGACTTGATCTTCTTTTCCTTTGATCTTGAAACCTTCAGGTTGTTCAATATATACTTCTTCTTGAAGATCTCCATTGAGGAATGCACTTTTGACGTCCAGCTGGTAAATGGGCCACTTAAAGTGAGCACTTAGTGCTAATATGATTCTTATGGTTGTGAATCTTGCAGTAGGAGCAAAGGTTTCTTCATAGTCAATGCCATGTTGTTGCTTGTATCCCTTCGCTACTGACCTTGGTTTGTACTTGTCTAATGTGCCATCTGACTTGTACTTAACTTTATAAAGCCACTTAACTCCTATGACTTGATGATTTGTGGGCTTAGGTACAAGAGTCCAAGTCTTGTTCTTCTCGATTACATCCATTTCGACTTGCATAGCTTCTTCCCACTTAGGTTGTCCTTGAGCTTCTTTGTAATTAGATGGTTCTGGGATTTGTTGAATATGATGCATTAAGGCGTAATTGACATAATGACTTTGTTCTCGCTGTCTCTTATCAATAAGTCTTTGAGATCTTCTTGGATGATTTGAAGTACTTGCTTCTGAGTTGGAGTGTGGAAAAACTGAGTCCCCCTCTAAAGTGTAGATAGGTGGACTAAGACTTGTACTTGAATCTTTTCTTGAGTATGAGGAAGCTTCATTGAAAATCACATCCTTCGAAATGGTGATGGAGTGGTTTTCCATATCATATAGACGGTATGCCTTTGATTGGTCACTGTACCCTATGAATATGTGTTTCTTGGACTTTGATTGTAACTTGTTTCTATCTTCTTTTGGTACATGGACAAAAGCTTCACTACCAAAGACTCGAAAGTAATTCACATTCGGTTTTCTTCCATAGTAGGCTTCGAAGGGTGTTTTGTTGTGTAATGCACTTGTAAATCCTTGATTAAGAATGTGAACGACAGTATGCATGGCTTCTGCCCAAAACTTGTAGGATAGATCCTTATGATGAAGCATTGTTCGTGCCATTTCCATCACACTGCGTATCTTCCTTTCAGCTACTCCATTCTGGGATGGAGTATGAGGCTGAGTGACTTGTCTTTTGATCCCTTTCTAGGTGAGAAAGTTATCAAAGTCATGATTGATAAACTCACCACCTCCATCTGATCTGATGGTTTTAACTTTAGTCGAAGCTTCATTCTCAACTTCCTTGATCCAAGTTTGAAACTTAGAGAATGTGTCTGTTTTTGACTTCAAAAAGTATACCCAAATATAGCAAGAGTGGTCATCTACTAGAAGATAAAAATAGAGGGATCCACTAAGGGATGGGGTATTCATAGGTCCACATAAGTCCATGTGGATAAGAGCGAGTGGGTTCCTCGCTCATGTTGAAGCTTCCTTGGGAACTGGGGCCCTGTGTTGCTTGCCTTGGGTGCAAGCTTGGAAGACATTAGTAATTTGCCCGATCTTTGGCAATCCCTTCACAAGTTGGGATGAAGAGATTTTTGATAAGTAAGAAGTGTGGCCAATTCTCTGGTGCCACAAACTTGAGTTTGATTCTTTGGATACAAAGCAAAATAGCTTGTAGAGGCCCTTTTCTTCAATACCTTGAGCAATGACACCCTTTGTATGGGGATCCACTACCTTAATTGAGGTGTTGTCAAACCATACTTGTTTGTCCTGATCTGTAATGGCCTTGACGGAAAGTAGATTCATAGATAAATTTGGAACAAAAAGAACATTGGATAAAGACTTGCATTCACCCTGATTGTTGGTAATTTGAACTTTCCCTTTACCTTTGATGGATAAGCTTTTGTTGTTGCCAAGATAAACTTCTCCCGTGTGCTCTTCGAGTTCTTGAAAGGAGTCCTTGTCTTTGCACATATGGGAGGTAGCTCCGCTATCAAACATCCACTCATGCGGGGAGCTAGAAGTCACTAGGGCATTGGCTTCTGTGGAGATGAAGAGTTCCTCACTCAAGCAGTGGGATCTATGTTGGGATCCTTTGGATGCTTTCCTAGACATAGAAGCCTTCGATGATTGTTTCTTTTTATAGCAAAACTTTTCTAAGTGTCCTGATTTTCCACAGAAATTACAAGTGAACTTCTTCGATGAATTATGCGATCCTTGCTTAGATCCATTGCTAGCATGATGATTTGAGGTTTTGCCCTTATTGAATGTGCCTTTGGCCTTCATGGCTGACTCTTGTGAGGAAGTCGATTTGGCTCACGAGTCGTGAAGGAGCAATAGTCGACGAACCTCTTCCCAAGATAAGACTTGGCTGCGATTATACAAAGTTGTGACAAATGTCTCGTATGACTTAGGTAACTTGTTAAGAAGCCTAATGGCCATGTCTTCACTAGAGATCTGTCTACCACATAGTGCTAATTTACACTGGTAATCCTCAAATTGGGCTATGACGTTGGTAATTGTGTCGTGTGGCCTAATTGCCAAATTATGAAACTCAGCCTCTAAGGCATATATTCTCGAAGGAGTTTTGGCTTCATATGAAGCGGCTAGTGTATCCCATGCGTCCTTGGACGTCTTACATGCCATGATATGACCTTTCATCAGTTCGTCATAGGCAAGTAACAGCTGACCTAAAGCTCTTTTGTCCTTGACATTCCACACATGCCAATTGTCTAAGTTGGTATCCCTATTGGGTTCGGGGTCTGACCCATCTATGACCTCATGAAGAAGATTCGTGTAGAGATATGCACGCATGACATCTTTCCATAGATTGTAATTTTGTCCATTGAGGCGTTCATCCTTAGGCATAAAAATAGGGGTGAAAGAGGGTAGGAAGTTGGCCATAGATGATGATGAGCTACCTTTACTTTTGGTCATTACAAAGCTTTGATGATAAAGTGTTTAGAAACACTATAAAAGATTCTTGCCAAAAATACCGCTTCAAAATAATTGCAAAGCTTGAAATGAACGACTCGATACCAGACTGAAAAAATGCCTTGGGGAGGGGGGGCTTAGAGTAGCCCTTCACTTGTACCAAGAATTATAAGAGACACTTCGGGGGGGCTTAGAAGAGCCCTTCACTTGTGCACAAAGAGACACCGTGGAGTGGGGAGAGTCAATGCTCAAAGAGAACTTGTGGGTGGGCTTAGACTAGCCTCCAATCCCACAATCACACACACACACAAAAGATTCTTCTTCTTAAATTCTTGATGTACAAAGATGGAGGCACTTAGTGCCTTGAGTGTGCCAAGCTAAAGTGATAATACCCTTGAGTAGTGGCGACGTGAGAGCGAAAATTGTTTTGCAAGTACTGTAAAGGGAATGATCATATCATAAAGAACTGTCCAAAATTGGCTGCAAAAGAGGCAAAGAAGAAAGAGGCTGGAATGGTTGTTGCAGAGGCCTCTACACCAAAAACAGAGTCTACAAATCTTGTGCAGGAAGAAGAATGGGCGTTTACTACTGTTTGCAGTTTTGACCCATCTTCTCATGAGCAATGCATGTCTGCAGTGGACTCAGATGTTTGGTACTTTGACAGTGGGGCAACCAAACATATTACCTCGCAGCGCAGTTTCTTCTCTTCACTGGAGCCTGCCCCTACAGGGAATACTGTCACATGTGCCAACAACTCCTCTTATCCTGTTATGGGAGTTGGTAAGATCATTCTGACTACTGCTGAGGTAGTTCTTTCACCTTGTCAGATGCCTTATTTGTGCCAGGGATCAAGAAGAATCTGTTATCAGTTTCTGCATTAGCCAAGATTGGCTTGGTTGTGAAATTTGTTGATGACAGATGTACAGTTCATGATCTGTCAAATGGCGATGTTATTATTACTTCTGGCATTTTATGTCGTGGGCTGTATAAGCTCATAGACTATGAAAGATTTGTGAATGATTCGGCATGTGCAGTTCATGATTCTCAGGCTATCTCAGATGCAAAGCTTTGGCATGCACGCTTTGGTCATCTGAATTTTGCTAGTTTGCTACGCCTGTAGAAATCTGATATGGTGTCTTCTTTGCCCAAGCTTGAGGCACCTAGAAAACATGTATGTGAAGGCTGTATTTTGGGCAAAATGCAGCATTCCTCCTTTCCAAAAGATGGTTCAGTTCGGGCTACGCAGAAATTGCAGCTTGTACATAGTGATGTCTGTGGTCCTATGCAGACACATTCTTTTGGAAACTATCTTTACTTCGTGACTTTCATTGATGATTTTTCCAGGCATGCATGGGTATATCCATTGAAGGCAAAGTCCGAAGTGTTTTTGTGCTTCAAACAGTTTTTGGTTTTGGCTGAAAATCTGTCAGCATGTAAAATGGGCACCCTCCGTTTTGATCGAGGGGGGGAATATATGTCTTCTGATTTTAATGCATTTCTGGCTGAACGTGGGATAAAACACCAGTGTACAGTGCCGTATACACCTCAACAGAATGGAGTTGCTAAATGGAAGAACAAGTCACTCATGGAGATGGCGAGGTGTATGGTCAAGAGTCAGGCTTTACCACATAGTTTCTGGCTTGAGGCTATCATGTGTGCAGCATATGTACTTAACAGGTGTCCCACTAAAGCGCTACAGTCTATCACTCCATATGAGGCTTGGCATGACCGCAAGCCATCTGTTGCTCATCTGCGTGTTTTTGGTTGTTTGGCATATGCATTAGTGCCTGAACAACATCGCAGAAAATTCGATGATAAGGCAGTAAAATGTATTTTTGTTGGGTACACTTCTGAAAGTAAAGGCTATCGTCTGTATCATCCACAGACTAAACGCATTCTGGTTAGCCGTGATGTTGTCTTTGTGGAAGATGTTATTCAGCCATTGCTTTCATGTACTAAGGAGACATCTGTTAGCTCCAAAGACATGTATGATACTTTGATGCCTCTTTTTACAGGTGGACAGGCTAGTGTTGGTCCTAATGAGGCAACTTCTCAGCCTTTGCAGGTTTCATATGATGATGCAGATCATTCCATTTCTGATGCAGATTTTACATGATGCACTTGTTGATGAGAGAGCTGATATTGAGCAGGCAAAAACTATGCCAAAATGGCTGGTCCAGACTTTGCGTGACAGCAAATTAGATGCACCTTTGTCATATCATACTCCTTCAGGCTCTCATAGTGCCTCCTTTGCATCAGATTGCTATGCTATGGCTGCGTCTAGCCTCTGTGATGAGAATGAGCCTGTTTCTTTTGATGAAGCAAAGAATTCAGAAAATTGGATGGCTGCTATGCAATCTGAATATGATGCTATAATGGAGAATGGTACATGGTCTTTATGTGACTTGCCTCCTGGTAAGAAGGCCATTGGCACTAAGTGGGTATACAAGCTGAAGCGTAAACCTGATGGTATAGTTGACAGGTATAAGGCTAGGCTTGTTGCAAAGGGTTATGCGCAGGAAAGAGGCATTGATTTTGATGAGACCTTTGCACCTACATGCCGTATGACTACTGTTCGGAGCATTTGTGCACTTGCAGCCCATCATGGTTGGAATGTACATCAGTTGGACATTAAAACAACATTTCTGAATGGTGACTTGCATGAAGAAGTGTATGTTTTTCAACCCCGTGGCTTTGTGCAGAAAGGGCATGAAAACCAGGTGTGCAGGTTAAAAAAGGCGTTATATGGTTTAAAGCAAGCACCACGTGCTTGGTATGAGAAGATACATGCCTATCTGATTGCACATGGTTTTGAGAACAGTCCAACTGAAAGCTCCTTATATGTTAAGCGTGCTAATGATGTGCTTCTGAACATTGTTGTCTATGTTGACGACATGCTGCTCACTGGTCCTATTGAGAAGCATATTGCTGATTTTAAGGCTGATTTGCATGCCTCATTTGAGATGTCTGATTTGGGGCATTTGCATCACTATTTGGGCATTCAGTTTATGCAAGTTGATGGTGGAATGGCTTTGTGTCAAACGAAATATATTGACACATTATTGCAGCGTTTTGGCCTTCAAGACTGTAAGCCTATTGCCACTCCTATGGAGACAGGTTTATGATTGAGTCTTCATGATGTTGGAGATGCATTTGATGCTGTTCTCTATCAGCGGGCTGTTGGATGCTTGATTTACTTATGCATTACTCGGCCAGATATTCAGTTTGCTGTCTCACAGATGAGCAGGTTTATGCATTGCCCAGGAGTCACGCATTGGAAGGCGGTTAAGCGCATCTTTCGCTACTTGAGTGGTACTCGGCTACTTGGGTTGTTTTATCCCAAGGGGGGATCACTACCGCCAGATTTGCATGCTTTTTCTGACTCAGATTGGGCTGGTTGCTATGACACTCGTGTGTCCACTAGTGGTTTTTGCTTCATGCTTGGTAGCTCATGTATATCTTGGTTGAGCAAGAAGCAGCCTACTGTGGCCACTTTCAGTTGTGAGGCTGAGTATAGGGAAGCTTTCACAGCGATTGTTGAGTGTGTGTGGCTCAGACGCCTTATGGCTGATTTGGGTGTTGGCCAGTCTTCTGCCACCAGCATCTTCACTGACAGTCAGAGCGCATTGGCAGTTGCGAGGAACCCTGTGTTCCATGCTCGCACTAAGCACATTGAGGTGCATTATCACTATGTCAGGGAGAGGTTCTCTGCTGGGGAGATCAGCTTGGCATATGTGCCCACGCAAGAGAACATTGCAGACCTTTTCACGAAGGCTCTGCCTAGGGAGAAGTTTGAAGCTTTCCGCAAAGCTTTGGGCTTACTTCCTTTTGTGGAGTGATTTCCACATAGCTTGGCACTTCCTTATACATGAGTGCAAGCTCCTTGTTCACCGCATCACTCCCAGGGGGGATTTGTTGATATATTTAGGTAGTGATGTGTGTGAACACACTAGGATAGCCGGGCCACTTTTTTCCCTCTTTAGGAGGTTTTTTCCCCCCGGCTTGTATATACGCCTATTGCCCTAATGGGCTACTTATCTTTGTACATTCTCTAGTAATACACTCACTATTGTGTGTTTGTGCTCCAAGCTTCTTCTTCTTCCTTGTGCTGTTCGTGTGCTTTCGCAGACATCTATCTCCAACAGGAATTCCTTTCATCATTAGATGAAGAGTAGAAGTAGCAAAACAAAGACTAAATCCTCAAAAGTTAAGACATTTGGAATGCCTTTCATTATTAGATGAAGATTGGAAGCAAAATCCGGTAAGAATTTGGAAGAACATTAAGATTAGTCTCCTTAAGTGAACCATCATGCAAAACTTAATGGGTAGAAATCAATCACTCTTTCAAATCCTTGAACTTTTTCAAAAAAGTGTCCATTGAATTTCTTTCATTCATATACTTACTCTCCAACTATTTTTGAAGGTATGCAACACAAGGCTTACTTCTTGTAGGCTATAGTGTCATAAGAGTATCCCAAGCATCTTTTATTGTTTTGCATAAAATAGCATGAGAGATAATGGCATTTTTTGTAGATAAAGCTATCAATGCATGTGCTTCTACATCTCTTCCATCCCAATGAAGCTACTCTATAGTAGGTGGAATAAGAATCATAGTACGACCAGGAAATTGAAGATCATCATCTTAAGCACTACCTGAATCACTTGTTATTTTAGTATTTACATGTGTAGGAGGACATATTTCAACACCTTGCACAATATTCCATAAGTCTTTTGCTACTAATACATGATGCATCATGTATGTCCACAGTGGGTAGTTAGAACCATCCATCTTATCCTCTACAACCAACATATGAAACACATAATTACTTTCAACCATGGCCAATGACTATACCCAAATGTAGAAAATTGATTGTTTCTAAAACAACTTAAGCATAGATACCCAATAGATCTCTACTAGACCTATAGCCAACTTCGAGGCACTTGTATTGGCAAACTAAAAAGTATGTACATGTTTGGCACAAAAGGAAAAAATTGCCTACACAAACATTGTGATAATGTGTTCAAAGGCCGAAATGAGCTAAAATCAAAATGTTTTGCTAATGCACCCAAGTATGCTTACCAATTTTCATGCAATTTTGAGAATTGTTGATGATGCCTTGAAGAAAGTAACAACCTGTTCTAATACCAATTGTTGAAGTTCGAGGATTGTAGAAGCACACAAACATCACAAGGAATAAGAAGAAGCTTGGAGCATAACATAGAGATTGTATTAGTAAGTGAATGTACAAGACACAATTAATACCCCATTAGGGTTATAGGTATATACACAAGCTGAGGGAAAAAAACCTCCTACAGAGGGAAAAAAGTGCCATGATAGTCCTACGTGTGTTAACACATCATTACCAAATATATCAACAACTTTGAGGTTGAGATGATATTGAATCTCAAATTTGAGCTCAATTTGGGCCCTAGTACTTGATAAAACCTATTTTGTCTAACATTATTGATCATGAGTTCCATTGGTTGACTTGATACACTATGCATCAACAGACCATGTGTATCGTCTATGTATGGTTGATATATCACTACACTAGTGGTGGATGCCCATGTACAACCACACATGTCTAGCTAACCATAGAAGGCCACACCTTTCCATAGGCTTGAAGGTCACACCTTTCCATAGGCCTATTTATAGATGATTTCTACACTAGTCAAGACATTGAGTTGAGCTAACATAGCTCTGCCTTGTAGTCTCCCATCTAGAGGTGTTTAGATCATGATTTAAGCTCTACCTTAAGAGCACACGAGTGGAAAGTGTCATCACTATTATATTTGATATTCATAAGGAATTTTCCAAATTTTGTTATATTTATACCTCTATTGCATTCGTCTCTCTTATGTAATTGCTTTCTTACAACTTTTATGTAACAATTTTGGGAGGTCATTTAGTTGTGTCGAGGAGGAGCCTAAAATTGATGGTTTTCAAGATACATTTGATGAACCGTCAAGCTATGAACGAATAAATCCTTGATTCATAAATTAACTAATTTGTGAGTGTTGGACATAGATCCAAGCTGGATCATTTATGAGTGTGTGTTGGAACAAGATTAGGAGGTGCTAAGGTTCCTAGATCGGGGGTTATCCTAGAGTTCACCTTTAGAAGGGAGAGCCAATGTACATGATGGTCATATGTCACACAAGAAGGATCTAGAGACCTAAATGAGGATCAATATGATAAATAGGATGGAGTAGAGTAACACACACAAGGACAATTGATCATTTTCTAATAGGCGGTATAAACACCTATGTATTTTTTGGGCATGTGAATCCCTAAGAGAGAGATATTATTTGTTGTTTTTGCTAATCTTAGAGAACATATCTGGGGAGAATATCTTCGTCTTCTTTGTTGAGATGTGGAGGTAAGTAGTATGGCATGGACAAAATTTAAGGGTCTTTTTTGGAGCAAAAGGAAGCTTGCACCCCCCCCCCCCCCCCCCCCCAAATAGGAACTCAAAAACATCCCCAAGGAGAGCTTGCATGCATACGACGGCCAATGAAGGTGCACAACCGCAAAACTAGCAGCCCAATTGGTATACAAACTCACCCCGGTGATGAGGCGAGATATGTACTCGTAGAGAGAGACATTCCTCTCTTCGCCTCTTGGATGAAGGATAATGGAGGTAAGCTTAACAATTTATGCCCACAAATAAAATGATTTTCCACATATGTGGGATATCTCATCGGCTATGCATCCTCATATTAGGCCTCTCTTGTTATGTGGACCCATCCCCCCTTCTTGGGCTTCATTTTGTTCGAATTCTCTCTATAGATGATGATTGTGACCAAATCTACATGCACATTTTGCGGCATAACTTTCCATAAGGATATCCAAATTTAGATGTGCTATGTGTTAGAACTTAGGCCGTTGTTGAAATTTATAAAGATGAGTTTTAATAAAGTATACGTATGTCTGACAACCTTTTTTGTTAAACCGAATTACTCGGTAAAACCTTTATAATATTCCTATTCAAACCTATTAGTCTCTGCCCATGTACTTAAGCATTACCAACGATTACTTCTACACCTACTTGTAAATTAGAATCAGTACTTTGTAGATAGTCGCCAATGTCGAGATAATTACTGAAGAAGACCTCTCCACATCATTCAAAGCCATGCTTAGGTATAAGAAGTGAAGCAAAAAGAGAAGAAGAGGTGGATCATAAGATAGAGGAAAACAGGATGAGTAGTGAGAGAATAGATTGAGTAGTAGTGTAATCTTGTTGTCTTGATGGTTGAATCTCTACGTAGAATACCCCCTTTTGTAATCGACAAATTATAATTTAGTATGGCCATTTCTAAAACATTTATCATAGAAGTTGGAAGTTGTAACTTAAATGATTAGTTCATATTTATTCACTTTTGTCACTAATAAGGCAGGAATTCAGTAAGTGAATTAGCAATTGGGTACTCGAGATAGATGACTAGGTATCTTGGAAATGTAGCCATAGTTGAATGTTTCTATGAGCAAGTTAGACATTTAGAGTTGAAGTAGCAATTGAATGTTTTGGTGAAGGATTACATGCTCAAAGTTTGAAGTAGAAGTTGAATGGTCCATGAGCAAATCACATGTTCAAGAGTTTGAAATAAAAGTTTATGGTTTTTTGTAGATTCAATAGCAACCTAAGGTCCTATTAGAAGATTGTTCTTTAGATATTAAAGTGGCGATTGAATGTTTTTTATTGAACATATATTATTAAATTTATACTGATATTTGAAATTGGCTAAGTTATCTACACAGATTCCATTTCCATCCTTAGGAAGTTGGTAGTAGTTGCAAGGAGATGAACTGTCCATTTTGTCAGGGATGTCCACTTCCTTAAGAAGTGCCATACCTCTTGGATTCACCCTATGAAAGAGTCCAATGCATGTGGTCACATTAAGTAGGATTCCTGGTGGTTTCTGACTCTTAAACTCCGGTTGCCAGAAAAATTTCTTGCAGATGTTGGTTGGGTATCCTAGTTAGGAGATTTGGTGACAAATGGACCAAACACATAATTGGCAATCATGATGGGATAAAGGTTGTCAAACGCGGTTGTAGGATAGCAACATGTAGAAGTAGATAAGAAGGCACCCAAGAAGAATCTAGCAAGACATTAGGATAAAGAGAGCATGATGGAGGTTATAGCATGCGACTTGACATATTTGTTACGCATGGAAGAGCAACTAGGAGTCCCAATGAAACTAAAGGAAACAATAGACAAGAAAGGTATCACACCAACCATTCCAAAAGGTATTCCATACTATCTTTTTAACTTTGTAACCAAAAATAAATATAGAGATAACAGTTCTTAGCTTAGAAAGAAAGTTCTAGAAAACATTACTCCAATGATTGTTGAAAGTCCACACTGAATGTCATTGTATTTGCCCACAATCCTCTAGATGAGAAATCAAAAAATTTTGAATGCTCCTAAGCATCCCTAGACTTTTCTGCACTCACCCCGAATTTCTCTCAAACACCCTAAACTTCCCCCATCTACCTCCGGTTCCTCCAAAACTTCCCCGAACTTCCTTGCACTTGTCCCAAGTTTTTCCCAAACAACCCTTGAACTTCCCTACACTCACCCAGACTTTCTCCCGAACTTCCACACACTCACCTCAACTTTCTCTTGAACTTCCTCGCACTTGCCCTTACTTTCTCTCTAACACGCCCAAAATTCCCCGTACTCATCTCAACTTTCACCCAAACATCCTCGAACTTCCCCACACTTGCTTGATTGTTCCCAAACTTCCCTCTACTCATTCCTCGATAGCCCACATTAAGAAAGAGGAATCAACTAATTCTTCCATCAACCCTCCATACATTTTTTTGGAGAACCATTTTTTTTGAGATAACGAACTACCTGAGTGGGGTTTTGTGTAAAAGTCACCGCTTTCAAATTTTACTTGGGCAATCATAGTATGAGAACATCACAAGAGTGTGGCTCTGATGTTTGTAGCCTCATGAAGTGCTGGCCATAGCTATAGAAGCTCATAATCACCCTACAATAGGGCATTTCATCGCATATTTTACTAGAAAAGAGATTATTCAGTATGGCCTATGGTTGCCCATCATTAAAAAGGATGTTTGAGGACATATTTCTACTTGTGACACTTGTCAAAGATTAGGAGAGCCTTAATCCCATCACTTTCTCCCATTGAAACCTCTCTCGCCACTAGAACCTTTACAAAAATGGGGTTTAAATTTTGTTGGTCTAATCTCTCCAACTTATGTTAATACCAAAAATTTGTATAGTTTGATTCGAATTGATTATGCTACTAAATGGGCTGAAGCTTGATCTCTTAAATGACCAAATGCATAGGTAGTAGCACACGCCTTGACTAAAAAGCAGTTTCAGGCCAAGGAACTCATTTTATGAAATAACTCATTCAAAGCATTACCGATCACTTTAAAATTGAACATTTTCGTATTATCTTAAAGCAAATTCAAATGGACTTACTGAAAGTAGGAACAAGGTGTTACTATGCATTCTACAAAAACTTATTATTAAGCATTCTATATATTGGGACTATTATCTATCCGTAGCTCTTTAGGCTTATCATACCACATACAAGGTAGTAGTAGGATTTACTCCTAAACTAGCATTCATACTCGAAGATATTTTACCCTTGTAGTTAGTAGTTCGAACCTCATAATAAGAGTACAAGATCAACTTCCGCCTAACAAATCTTTGGGACACCCTACACAATCTAGAAGTTTACAAGTATGAAAGCTTTTTGCTATTGCAAACAATGCACCACCGATAGAAAAGATGGCACAATCACAACCTGAAGGCCCCTATTTTGAATAGCAAAGATATGTGTTTTTTTCTAATCCAACTTAAAGGAAGGTGGGAAAGTAAAAAATTAGATGGATTGCCCCCTTTTTAATTGCTTCAAAAATTGACTTGGCCAATTTCAAGTTATGGATATTGATTAGACAAATCATTGAAACTTTTGTGAATGGATCAAAGCTATGCTTGTATCACTTGTGATATCATTATCTTCTTGACTTGTGCAACATCACCACCTTGAGATGTACACCTTGATAATCAGTTTTTGGATTCTCCTCTCTTTTAAACATAAGATCTTTTTATATGTACCTTGTTACACTTATGTGTCCATTGTGTAAATTTGATGTGAATTGTTTCCCTATACATAGGCACTTTTTACTCTAGACATGGCCATAAGTTTTTTCCCCATATAACCACATATACACATTATACTCATGTTAGGGAGCCACTTATAGTTCTCACTACATTCGTTCTCATATTACTAATCATCTATCAACAAAGAGCTCTTTTAGCCATCCTATGTCTTTGTATGTTGATCTCTTTCTTTGCTCTTGTGTGTACTTCTATTCATTCTTCCTCATTCTCTCACACACCCAACAATGGTATCAGAGCAAGTTTAGCTCCTCCTCAACTTGCTGTTTTATTTTGAGATAAGATAGGATGAAGATCAACACCAATATAAGAATTAAGAAAATGAATGAAACTACAAGCACCATGGAGAAGAAAATAAACATCGACAAGTAGAGGAAGATGATATAAGTGTTGAATGGAGCATTGAAGAATAGCAAAGGGAAGGTGAAAAGGAGCTACAACAAGGAGATGAATATGGGAAGCATATTATGTTTCCCCCCCCCCCCAAAAAAAAAAGATCATCACTTTAGAATAAATCCCATTTTGATGTATAATATTCTTCGTAAAAGCACTGGAGCCATCAATTTGCATTCCAAATAGTGAATTACATAGTCAATTAGCCATATTTCATTAGATTAGAGCTTTTAATATTGTCTAACTTCAAGTTTGAAAAAAGATAACTTTTGTATCACAAGTCAGTTCAAATCATTTGTACAAGACTTTTGAATCATCTTGAGAGAAAAGATATCTTGCAATTGTAGTATGTGACACGCATCAAGGACTTGAAAGAGCAATTGGCAAACATAGATGAGATCATTCCGGATGCATCACTCATTTCTACATTGTTGAAAGGATTATCAGAATCTTTTCAAAGATTTGCTACTACACTCCGTTTGGTTGCAAAAGAAAATTCTAATATGTATGCATTTGATGAGGTTGTGTCTCTTCTTTTGCAAGAAGAGCAATCTAGAGTGAATAGGAGTGGTTTGATTGAGGGGACGCAAGCACTAGCTATCTCACAAAAGGGGAAAAGCAAGTATGGTTCAACTTTGGTTTCATCAAAACCAAAGCCTCAAGCTTCCTCTTCCACTCATTCCTCTTATGATAGTGATTTGCAAAAGAAGAAGAGATGCAAATATTGCCGAAAGGCTATTCATACTATTGATGAGTGTAGAAAGCTTGCTAAATGCAATGAAAAGAAGAAGGAATCCGATATGTCTATTGCTGAAAATTCAAATGTAAATAATGATGAAGATAACATGGCTCAAGATTTTTGGACATGTGTTGTTACATGTCATTATGATGCTTCTTTGCATTCTAAATGTATGGTTGTGAGTGAGACTGATTTGGATTGGTTCTTTGATAGTGGTGCTTCAAAGCACATAACATCATGCAAAAGATTTTTGCCTCTTTGAAAGATGCACCCAAAGGAGGGCATGTGGTGTGTGCAAAAAATGCCTCTTATCCTATCATTGGAGTAGGAGAAATTGAGCTTATGGCTGCAAATGGAGGTGTGATTCTCTTGAAAAATGCATTGTATGTGCCTGGTATAAAGAAGAACTTAATTTCAGTTCCGTAGATTGTCAAAGCTAGACTTCATGTACACTTTGTTGATGATAAATGTATGGTTCATGATTTCAGAAATGGTGATGTTATCGTGATGTCCGGTACATTATGTAATGGCTTGTATTGCATGGATACATACAAGAGGGCTACCTCGAATGCCTTGGTTGCTTTCTTCCATGGTTGAAATGGAGCTTTGGCATGCTCATTTTGGTCACTTCCATTATTGTGAGTCGAGATGTGGTATTTGCTGAAAATTTAGTTTTCCCTCTACTTGAATGCAAAAAACAGCCAATAGTTAGCTCACAAGATGTGTTCGACACACTCATGCCTTTGTTCCAAAATGGTGCGCTTGACTATGGCCATGTAGAACAGCCAACCGAGGTTCAAAGGGCTGAAAAATTCCAGCAAAATAGTGCTGAAAATGAAGAGAATTTCTAGCAAAACATGGCTAGCCACATATGGCTGAACATTTGCGTCAAAATATGGCTGAAAATGAGCATGAAATTCAGCCCACGCATGATGTACATATTGAAGATGTTTTACATAATGAACGCATGTCTATCAAGAGTGCACAAACTATGACAAAGTAGTTGAAACAAACTTTGCAGGACAACAAATTGGGTGCACCTTTACTCGGTAGAACAAGATCAAGCTCTCACCATGCATCAAGTAATTTTGTGGATGATTCTCTTATTGCTACAACATGTAATGAAGAGCCACTTTCTTTTGAAGATGCATGTGAAGATCCACAATGGATGAGTGCTATGCAATCAGAAATGGATTCCATACATAGGAATGGTACTTGGGAGTTATGCGAATTGCCAAAAGGAAAGCTGGTACAAAGTGGGTTTATAAGATTAAGAGAAAATCTGATGGTAGCATTGATCGCTACAAAGCTAGATTGGTTGCCAAAGGATATGCCCAACAATATGGCATTGATTATGAGGAAAAATTTGCACCTACTTCACACATGACTACCATTCGTACTGTGGTTACATTGGCTGCCCGTCGAGGTTGGAAAGTGCATCACTTGGACATAAAGACAACCTTCTTGAATGGTGATTTGCAAGAAAAGGTTTATGTGAAGCAGCCTCTTGGATTTGCTATGAAAGGGAAAGAGCATATGGTTTGTCGCTTGCATAAAGCCTTGTATGGTCTCAAGCAAGCTCCACGTGCATGGTATGACAAAATCCATAAGCACTTGATTGCTCTTGGCTTCACATGTAGTCCGATTGAAAGCACACTCTATGTATGCAAAAATGGGGCTGATCTTATAGTGCTTGTTCTTTATGTCGATGACATACGACTGGGTCACGTGATGCAAAACTTGACATTCTTATGACTGATTTGCAACATACTTTTGATGTCACTTATCTTGGTCTTTTGAGCTACTATCTTGGCATCCAGTTTGTATCCGTTGAGGGGGGAATCGTTGTGCATCAAGCAAAGTATGTTAAAAAACTACTTCAGTGTTTTGACTTTGAGGATTGCAAGCCAGTTTCCACACCAGTTGAGACAGGATTCAGGTTCTTGTTGAGGATTCAAGTGATGCATTTGACACTTCTCTTTATCAGCAAGTTGTGGGATGTCTTATATATGCATGCAACACAAGGTTGAATATACAATATGCAGTTTCCCAGTTGAGTTGATTCATTCATAGCCCTGGCACTAAGCATTGGCAAGTGGTGAAACATGTGTTTAGATATCTCTGAGGCACTTTGAGCTTAGGTCTCTTTTATGGCAGAGATATTCAGCCATGCTTGCATGCTTTTATACATACTGATTGGGCTGGTTGTTATGATACTTGCATGTCCACTAGTGGTAATTGCTTTTTCCTTGGAGACTCATGCATATCTTGGTTGAATAAGAAGCAACCTACAGTGGCGATATTGAGTTGTGAAGCTGAGTACAGGGCAGTTTTCATAGCTACAGTGGAGTGTATATGGCTGAGATGCCTATTGATGGATATTTGCATGGAGATTGATGCTCCTACGCATATTCTCACTGATAGTCAGAGTGCTTTGGCTATTGCACGAAACCCAGTGTTTCATGCACGGACCAAACATATTGAGGAGCATTATCACTATGTGAGAAAGCGCCTTCATGCAAGAGATATTGATTTGGTATATGTGCCTACAAAAGATAATGTGACAGACATATTCACCAAAGCTCTTCCACGAGAAAAGTTTGAAGCTTTTCGCAAAGCTTTAGGCTTATTACCTTGTGGGGGCTGATCTTTCACTCCCTGTATGTGTTCACATCATTCACTCCAGGGGGTTTTGTTACACTTATGTGTTCCTTGAGTAGCTTTGATGTGAACCTTTTCCCTATACATGGGCACTTTTTACTCTAATGCTGGCTAGAGGTTTTTTCCCCATGTTATTACATACTTGATACTCTCATATGTGGTGGTACTTTGTACTTAGGGATATTATTCAGCTCTTACTTCACTTTTGGTTCATTGTCAATAGAGAGAGCTATTCCATCCATCATCTACTCTGTGTGTCTTGTTGCATTTGTGCTCCTTGTGTGTGCTTCTCGTGTGTCTCTCACACTTCTACACACACCCAACACTCTTGATCTTCCTTGGGTGTGATGTCCAAGGTCTATGTTGAAGGTTCTAGCTCTTCTATTGACCTCTACGCTCTATGTGATTAAGACTAGTCATGATATCCACTCTTGATGGAATTAACATCACATGATGTGGCTATTAGTTGCACAAATGAATGTGATTCATGCAATGAAATCAAGCATTTAATTTTAGGAGTGAATTATTGTGGATAAAAAATGGAAACATTCCATGCATATGTACATTATCAACAAGCGTACATCCTAGAGAATAATGTACTATGGCTCAATTCTTGTTTAACCAATCTTGTCATAATATTATTTTCTCTTACATATGTGGTTCATCAATAACTAATAATTCTTCTAAAGAGACTAGCCCCTCAATATTTATATGAATCATCATGTCTCCTATGCATGCTAGCTCTCTTCCTTTTATATTGACAATATCGATGTTTGTTTGATAGATAGTTTCATGCATATCCCAAGATAATTTGATGCAAATCACCCTCTTTGATGTGCTTCAGTCTATGTGTGCCATCATTCTCTCCTTGAAATTTGCTCCTATCATAGCATGCATCCATGACATCTTTTCCAACAGCCCTTCATCTATAACCCTTGTTGTAAATACTTGGATGGTAGGGTTGGAAAGAATGGGGTCAGACAGCCCTTACATCATTTGTTACATAGAAAGATCCTTTGTCGAGATTCCTCCTAAGATTATTCTCTAATTCTATTTTTCTTAATAGGGGGATAATTTCTTATGCACTATTGGAAAGACTTTTAATAGGAACTCAATAATCTCATTTATAAAGTGTGTTCCCCTATCACTAACTATCTCGATAGGTAAGCCATATGTTGTATAAATTTTTGCCAATACAAGCGCCTCAAAGTCTTCTATAGGTTTGGAAGAGCTTGATAAGGTAGTCATGTTTAACTTTTTGAGATACAATCATTTTTTTGCATCAAGGTATCTTAGTCAATGTCCATGGCTGAAAGGAATGATGTATTCCGTATGTTGGCCATTGAGGACAAGTTGGATGACACTAATTACATGTTATGGGCATATATGATGTGTCATGTATTGCTAGCAAAAGGACTATGGAATATTGTGCAGGGTGTTGAAAAATGACCTACTACACCTACAAATACAATTATTGAAGGTGATGAAGATGGCATTGAAGATGACGATCTTCAAATTCTTGTTCTTGCTACACCTGCTATAGAGCAACTTTGATGGGATGGAGAAAAATGATTAGTAACATGCATTGATAGCTTTGTCTATCAAATATGCCATTATCCCTCATATGCATAAGTCGGCCTGATATTCAGTTTGTTGTCTCTTAGATGAGCAAGTTTATGCATTGTCCAGTGTCAAGCATTGGCAGGTTGTTAAGTGCATCTTTTGCTACTTGAGTGGTACCTAGGTACTTGGATTGTTTTATCCCAAGGGGGGATCGCTATCGCAAGATTTACATGCTTTTTCTTACTGTGAGTAGCTTGGTTGCTATGACATTCGTGTGTCCACTAATGGTTTTGCTTCATGCTTGGTAGCTCATGCATATCTTGGTTGAGCAAGAAGCACCCTACTATGGCCACTTCTAGTTGTGAGGCTGAGTATAGGGAAGCTTTCACAATGACTGTTGAATGTGTGTGGCTCAAACGCCTTTTGGCTGATTTGGGTGTTGGTCAATCTTCTACAACCACCATCTTCACTAATAGTCATAGCGCATTGGCGATTGCGAGGACCCTTTGTTCAATGCTCGCACAAAGAACATTGAGGTGCATTATCATTATGTTAGGGAGTGGTTCTTTACTGGGGAGACTAGCTTGGCCTACGTGCCGACATAGGATAACATTGTAGATTTTTTCACAAAAGCTCTGCCTCGAGAGAAGTGCCAAATCCTTGTTCATTGCATCACTCCCAAGGGGGATTTGTTTATATATTTTGGTAGTGATGTGTATGAACACACTAGGACCACCAGGGTACTTTTTTTCCCTCTTTAGAAGGTTCTTTTTCCCCTGGCTTGTATATATGCCTATAACCCTAATGGGTCATTGACCTTTGTACATTCACTTGGTAATACATTCAATATTGTGTGTTGTGCTCCAAACATCTTCTTCTTCCTTGTGTTGTTCATGTGCTTCCATAGACCTCAAACTCCAATGTGGAAATTGGATCAAAATCGAATGCTTTGAACCTTAGGATTTTTATCTTATGGAGTGGAGCTCTATTATCTAAATAATTCAAGTAAAGGCCCCTTGAGGATTTATGTGCAAGTCTAGAGCTCGTCCATTAAGAAACCATGTGATTTTCAAGTGATTACTTGACTTAGAAATGCACAAGGTGGTAATTATCTTCAAGCTTGGGAAGCCTTACAAAATTGGTATCACATATATGGTTCTTAAGAGCACAATTTTATTTCAATTTTACTCTAAGACTTTATGCAAAGAATCTTATTCAAACATGGAAGTTAGATGTCATTCGAGTGCTTTGGGAATTGTGCCCATATGGGAGATAATATTCTCTCTTTACTTTGTAAATGGGAGGTTGACAACACTTGAAGGCCTGCTTGAAAACTAGTTGAAGGAGATAGAAGGGTCCCATAGGACCCTAAGGAGGCAAGAAGGAGGAGAGCCCCCCCAACCAATGGACAACTAGAGGAGGCCAACCCCATGCACCCCCACATGCTCAAGGTCTGAAAGCACCAAAGAAGGCACCCTTGTGAGCTCCCTTCGCTCCCTTATCCTTTGAGTTGTGAGAAGCCTCAAAAAGGCTTTGCTCTTATAGCCTTCTCAAGCCCACTTTTGCATTGTATATGGATGAAGAAGGCCCCCACGCGAGTTCTAGATCCACTTCTCTCTATAGCAAATTTTCCTTGCAAAATCGATAGTAGAAGGAGGTTTTGAAGAAGCCCTTTGAAATGATTTCTCAACCCATGTTCACCTAAATTAAAGAAAATTGGTTGAACAAGACAATCTTGTATCTCTAGATACAATATTTCAACCTATGTCATTTCAAAACATCCCTCATGAATCAGAGAAAATACTATGCACTCAAGATAAGAAGACAAGGAACCATTTATAGAAAGAGTGCCTAGTGAAATGGAAGGATGGGATCGAAAAAAGTTCCACTTGGGAAAGAGTAACTTCCATCATAAAAGTTTTCCCTCTTTTCCAACTTTAAGTGAGAAAATAAGAAAATCTTTGAGAGTGATCCATGATCGACGAAGCTCATCATGATCCATGGGGGAATACTCCACATATTATACCTACACAGATTTTCAAGGATGAAATTTTTAAAGGAGGTAAGAATGTTGTACAATTAGGGCTTAATTGCATGGGTTCCAAGGGTTAAGACCCTTGGGTTTCCTAGAGAAACCATTGTGAAACCTTTGGAGCCCTTGGGAATTGTATTGAAATTGAATGGTTTGAACCTTAAGATTTCTATCATAAGATATGAAGCTCTATTAATTGAATAATTAAATTCAAGGGCCCTTGAGGGTGTACGATGTAATATATTTCAGTGGTGATGTACGAACACACTCAAGATTGCCAGGGCACTTTTTTTCCTCTTTAGAAGGTTTATTTCCCCTGACTTGTATATATGCGTGTAATCCTAATGGGTCACTTATCTTTGCAAATTCACTTGGTAATACATTCTATATTGTGTTGCTCTCTAATCTTCTTCTTCTTCCTTCTATTATTTGTGTCCTTCCATAGACCTCAAACTCCAATAATTGGTATCCAAGTAAGTCACCACTTCATCTAGGGCATCTTCGACACTCCTCGAATCATGGTTTTAGAGTTGCACAGAAATTGGTGATCATACTTAGGGTGATTAGGATTTCAAAATAGCTTTGCTATGTGGCATTGAAATTTTAATATGAGCCCATTTTGAACTTCGAACACATTATCGTAGTAATTGTGAAGGCAATTTTGTCCTTTTATGCCAAATATATATACATGTTTTGCTTTGTCAGTACAAGCATCTCAAAGTCTTCTACATGTTTGGTAGAGGTCAACAGGGTGTTTATGTCCGACTTTTTGAGATATGGTCAATTTTTTTGCATCATGGTATTTACTCACTACCCATGGTTGAAAGCAATGATGTATTCTATGTGGTTGTTGAGGATAAGTTGGATGGTACAAATTACCCATTGTGAGCATATATGATGCACCATGTATTGGTAGCAAAAGGGTTGTAGAATATTGTGCAAGATGTTGAAAAATGTCTTAGTACACTTGCAAATATGGTTACTGAAGGTGATGCAAATGGCATTGAAGATGATGATCTTCAATCTCCCCATTGTGTTGCAGTTCTTGCTACACCTACTATAGAGCAATTTTGTTGGGATGGTGGAGATGCTCAAGCACATGCATTTATAGCTTTGTCTATCAAACATGCCATTATACCTCACAATCGCTCCTACAATATGTTATGAACAAATTAGGTGTGAACCACCTAATGTGGTTGTTGAGGCCATGGGGCCAAGTGGCTTCCATGCAATGGTTGCATGGAGAGAGGGAGGTTATAGAGTGTTATGAGATTGGGAGGTGAATCATCAATTGTCTCATTGCTTTGCTCTCAGAGGGCGCACATCAACCTTGCTACTCCAAAAAGAGGGGTCTAGGAATCTTTGGCAGTTTGCCCTATCATTGGTATCAATGCCAAACACAAGACCCACACAGAGTCAAAATGACGACATGCACAAAACCATGTGGATGCCTGCTCGAAGGCACAGAGAGGAGGAGATTTCCTCCTTCACACTTCTCTCCCTCATCCTTGGATGAAGGAGATCTTCACTTGCTCTGTTATATGAAGGTGCCTTTATGGTCTGTTGCCCACACATATGGGATAAAAGGAACACCTATGCTTGATTTCCTGAGTGAATAGGAAAGAAGAATTAATACATGCAAGCTGAAGGTGTTAGGGAGGTAACAAAGTTTTTTTTCCCAAATTTTTATCAAGCTATTGGAAGAAGATATTTATGCAAAACATCAAGAACATTACATGTCTATGTTGTTTGATGTATGGAATCGAAGAATCAGTCATCATCAGAAGTTTTGGACATCAAAATCTTCATTTTCCAAAGCTCCAAAGTCACCCCCAAGCAAGGTTGCATTTTCTATCTTCCACACTAGCCTATGCCTATACCCTCAACTTTGAAGAGGTGCTATTTTTTGCTCAAATATTAGATTGCCATGAATTTTATTTGATATTGAAGCTTGCCTTTCATTTTTTCTAATGACACCAAGAACATCAGATTTGGAAACCTTTTTGCAAATAAAAAAGTCTATGCACATTCTTTATAGAAACTAGGTACACATTCGGAGGCTCATTCGAACACTATAGAGGTGAATCATAAATTCTCGCATTGTTTTGCTCTTGGATGTCGCTCAATAGCCTTGCTATTTTTAGAAGCTACCCCAAAAAGAGGGGTCAAGGAATCATTGGGAGTTTTCCCTATCTAAAGACAACAACATATGCTTGGGATATGCATACAACTTTTTACTAGACAAGAAATGAGGCTCCTGTTGCTTACCTTTGAAAATAGTTGGAGATTGAGCATATGAATGAAGGAGATTCTATGGATAATTTTTTGATAAAAATCAAAGATTTGAAGCAACACTTGATTTTTATTAATGAAATCTTGTCAAATAGCTCACCTACGCATACTATTATGAACAACCTTCCATCATATCAGAGTTTTTCTTCTACTCTTTGATTTATGATGAAAGGCAATCCACATGCCTTACCATTTGAGAAGTTAGTCTTTATTTTTTCGCAGGAAGATCAATCTAGGCATAATAGGTCAATTATGCATGTTGTAGATCAAGCTTTATTAGTTAGTCAAAAGGGCAAAGATAAATGGATCTCATCTACTAGTAAGCACAAATCTGCTAATGTTTGCACAATCGAAGAAGGAAGACAAAGATGAAAAGAAGACAAAAAGGTAGAAATAAATTTGCAAATATTGTCATCTCATAAAGAGTTGTTCTAAATTGGCTGCAAAAGAGGTTGGAACGATTGTTGCAGAGGAGTCTACACATAAAACAGAGTATCCTAATCCTATTATTTTCAAAAGGAAGTTCAATTGAGGCCTAATCTTGAATGTTTTAATTAATAAAAAACTCAATAATACAGTGAAGGGGCAATGCACCCATGGGATCCCCTATTTTGTTGCAAGAAGATCAGTCCAGGCATAATAGGTCAATCATGTGTGTTGCAGATTAAGCTTTCTTAGTTAGTCAGAAGGGCAAAGGTAAATGGATGTCATCTATTAGTAAGTAGAAATTTGCTTATGTTGCAGAATAAAAGAAGGAAGAAAAAGATGAAAAGAAGACAAAAAAGCAGAAATAGTTTTGAAAATATTATCATCTCATAAAGAGTTGTCCTAAATTGGCTGCAAAATAACCAAAGAAGAAAGAGGCTAGAATGGTTGTTGCAAAAGACTCTACACATAAAACAGAGTCTCCTAATCTTTTTTTTTCCAAAAGCAAGTTCAACGAAGGCCTAATCTCCCATGCTTTAAGTAATACAAAAAACTCAATAATATAGTGAAGGGGAAAAGTGCCCATAGGATCCCCTATATCCCACAAAGTAGGGGAAGAATTGAAACGGGAATAGTAGCAACAAAGCCTAAGAGTGAGCTTCACGAGGAAGAACACGAGTTTAAGTCAAGTTATAGAGAAGTTCAATGATGTTTTCATCTCCCTCATGGGTCATTCTTTTACTTTTCAACTTTTTGTTTTCCAATATGAAGATCCTATGGTGTCAGAAGGGAGGGAATTTCTTACAGTTATGTATTCTTCTGCCAAGCAAGGCAAGGGACTTAACAATTGACTGCTGCTTTGAAGCTTCATCAAAACTGATCACACATCTTTCTATCCATATCATCCCCAAATCTTCCCCTTTCATGGTGTTCAAGAAGGTAGTAGAGAAACCAATCTCTTCTCCCAACATTGCTTGTTTCCAATTGACACAAGTAGCCTTGTTTTTAGATGGCTTACTAAGAACCAAGTTAAGATCATATGGCTTTAAGGAATTGTAAATTCGAACTGCCTTCCAAGACTTCCAAGAACCCTAATGATAATTTCATAAACAATTGATTGGTCCTTTCTATCCCCATATTAGCCTGAAACATGAATTGGTGGATCATAGGATCCTTTCTCATCCACTATCTTCATTGTTTTGTGATACTTTGACCATCTATTTGACTAGCATACAATCAACTTTCCATCATTAATGCATTCATCAATCAATAGTGAAATCTCATTAAAAGTAATCCATATTCGTTATGCTACTTAGACTTCTTGTTATTCATTACACTCCAAGACATTGGTCCCAATGAGTTTTGAAGAAACATCTGTAACAGCTTGTAGTATGAGTTTTGAAGAAACATCTGTAACAGCGAGTCGTAACAAACGAGAACTATGTCATAAAAAGAGAATACCGTCTTCAGAAATCACGCAAATGGCAACTTATGTTTGAGATTCCTTTATACCAGTATACATATTTTTCAAAAATGAAGTGAAAACATGTGATTTTTTGACATTTTTTCATAAAAAAAGAGCTCAAAATGTAGTCAAAATTTCACTAGATAAGACATTGACATGTCCAAAATTTATATGATAAGACATTGACATGTGCAAAATCTATATGATAAGACATTGACATGTCTAAAATCTATATAAAGAATGTAAAATTGAATAATTCTTATACAAAAATAACATTTAGGACATATTTTCAATGGGTGGATATCAGATTGTTATTCAAAATCGCTATGAAACATGGTTTCATTAACCAAACTACTTCGAGGCATTTACATAAGCACTAAAAATGTTAGAGAGTTTCAATGCAACTCACAACTATGTCGATCTATGTCTACACCCTCATCATCTGATGCACTTGATTCAGTCTCATACTGTTGAGAGCTCTCTTCTTCTTCTTCTATATCCACAAGAGCTCTATCTTCATCCATGTACATACCAAATTCTGCAGGATCATGCACAAATCTTCTTGTTTGCCTATGATTTGCTCTACCACATACATCTGGAAGCTTTTGTTTTATCATATTGATGGTTGCTTTCCTCAAGTGACCTATTTTTGTCAAGGAAAAATCATAAACAAGAATATCTACATCATCCATTTTAAGAGTGGATGTGCTTCAAATATTCTTTTTCTTTTTTGAGCCTGTTTGTTTAGTATCACACACCATTTCTAAGTTATATTTACCTGTGAATGCATTACTACTTTTAGTGTAATATCAATGCACCATCAAAGCCTCTATTCTTCTCTGATCAATATCTTTAGTTATCTCTAAAACCTTTGCAATCCAAAATGGTCTGGTAGCCTCATCACCATCAGCAAGTACTACAATAAGTGTTCCAACATTTATCTCTATTAAATTTCCTTGCCATCTTGCTTCTGCCTATTTTGTCATCCTTGGGCCTACATAAATATTTCTTTCTGGTGGATGTATAAAACTTTGAAGTGCATCTGCATTACATGCTTGGGCCACATTCATTGATCTTTGTGTAGAAAAATCCCATGTGAATGGAACATCAACTAGCCAATGACCTGCAATCGTATACTGTATAATCTCTTCTTGATGATTGAAAAAGTCCTCCCACCAAGATACATCTTGATCTCCAACATATTTTTTTGCACGCTCAATATGTCTCTTCTTTTCAATGAGTGCATGCATATCCAGCTTTTACTTTGATCAACCACATTTCCTCATCTTTCTGTACTGGTTTTATCTTCATATGGTGATTGTTCTGCACCATACACAGACAAATTAGGCACCTGCAATAAGAATCTGCATCCCTCTTTAGGCTCCCACCCAAGAGAAGATGAATACTGCTTTGCAAATAAAAGGGTTATTTCATCAACCCTCCTCATCAAGAATACATGGTTGAAACTAATATTGTGCAATGGAGCCAAAACCTTAGCACTGTTATCAAGGCCCATTGAGCAAAAGTGCTTAAAGTTATAAATCTATGTGAGGTGTTGAACTTTTGGTTTTGGAGTATATGCTTATGAAATCAGCTCAGATAAAATCAGAAGAGTAAAAGCATTGTTACGTGCCAACTTCTTAGAGAAAGTACTGAACATTAGATCAATGTGATCATGAGTGTGCCCAACCAGAAGGAAATTTACCTTAACCTTCTGAAATACCTGTTTATCAACAAGCATGCTTAAATATCCAAAGACTGTAGAATTTTTATTATCTCTTGCAGTATTATCAAGTTGCAAATATAGAGTTGGTGGCAAAAGACCCTTCTGTGATTGCAAAACCCGATGAATGACAGTAACCGTAAGGTTTGGATCATTATGCACATTCGGATATGTGAAGAAAACCTTGAACATTACAGTTCCATTGTATACCAAAGCACCAACCAAATGCATTTGCACAAGGACTTCATCTCCAATGTCCTTAGGGATGTGAGAAAAATGTAGCAAAACAGTTTTTTTTTTATCCATACCATCGATCAACAAACACATATAGCGCTCCGGATTTCTGAGTGCTTTACTTCGATGATGAATTGCTTTCTTTCTCTCTAAAGCTTGACTCTCATGATGTTTGTTAAGAAGGTTTTTAAAATTATCCTTTTCTTGTGGTGTTGTAGCCCCCTTTGCCATGTTTTTCAAAGTGGCGCAAACTGAACATTCACCCATTCTAACTTTACGAGGGATAGACACATTGTTAACTCTTGCTTCCATAATCGAGTAAAGTGACGATACAACACATACTTCTCATTTCTATTTTCCATGTCTTCTCTATATATTTGAAATACCTCTCGACGAGTAAAGTTATCTGACAAGTGCAACCTTCCAGTTGTAGGCATAACCTCACAATGCAAGCTAAAATAGTTCATCATCCAATTCATTGCATGACGTCCAACAGATCCTTTGGTCCCAACATGGAATGTATCCAAAATGAGATCCCCATTCATAAGCCCCTGTTGAACCCTATGTATTCTAAAATTTCCCACACCCATTGCAATTCTTAATGCAGCCCTACAACATCGCATCCCTTGACTAAAGAAATATTCAAAAGCAACACATGTTACTAATATGTTATCCTCAATCATTTGCATGTGAGAAACAAGGTATATATCCTGCCTTTCACTATCTAAATGGAGGAATTTCTCTCTTAGGTGCTTTAATTTCTTCATTCCTGAATTGTACAAACATTTCAAACCACAACAATGCTTCACAATATCCAATACAATCTGTCTATCTGAAGTAAGAAATTTAAATCTTTTTTGACTTACTTCACGAGGCCTTCTTTTAAAACGTAGATTGAGCTTGCTTTGCCTTTCTGTTGCTCCACATGCACTTGAGTCAGAAGGGAGATCAATGGTTGGATCAGATGGGAGATCAAGAGGTCCATTTGGTTGAGCAGCATTGCACTGTGAATTGGATAACTTAAATGACTCAACAGAAAACATAGAATCATCACCATGTTCTAAACCATAGGGATCATCACTTATGAGGAAAGGGTCAACTGAGAACAATGAATCCAAAACTGTATCAATATGAGCAGAGGAAGCTGATGCCCAAACATCCACTGAAAAGATTGAGCTCATCTTCACTCAGTTCAAAGAAGACTGAAGATGAATTACCTTTTTAAATTAGTAGAAGTCCGAGATCAAGTGAAGATGTCACATCAAATGTCACATCAAGTAGATATGAAATCAAAAGTTCATTAAAGTACATTAAAGTGCATTAAACATCAAATTACGTTAAAGTACTTAAAGTCCAAAATTAAAGTACTTAATTACTCAGATATACACTAATAAGGGAACCAAAGATTTGTTCACTTTTGAAAGATGAGATACACAGTTGATTTCAAACTAGATATGAGTCATTGAGTTTTAGCATTATGAGTGAATCAGAATATATCCAAGTTGAGTTCCAATCGGATTAGATATTAAAGTTGTTGGGAGTAGTGCCATTTGCGACTTTACAAGAAGAAATTTAACCTTTGGCTAAGATTTCAAGGATTAGGTTTTATTGTGGTCTTGGCTAGATCTCAAAGAGGTTTGGAGCACAAGATGGTGTACACGGAAAGTATATGAAAGAATTATGTATAAAATCTATATCCGTGTCAAACCGCTTGTTACAAAAGATTTTATAATGAATTTTGAATCTAAGATTTACCTGAACGTTGGATGCTATAAGATAACTTCATTTGATTTTCTCTTTTCAAGCTCATATGTGATATGTTTGACATGAAAGACTGTGAGTGACTAGGTTTTTGTTTTTACAAAAGCAAATTATATATTTGATCTTGAAATTTCCAACCAATTTTGTTGAAGACGTTTGAACCCCAAAGGTTTTTGTTGAATGTTTATTCATACATTGAATTTCATTTTCAACAACGTGTTACAAGATAAATGTGAATATGAAATGTAGTGAAAAGGATAAGACTATAAAGATGCCATTAATCTCCCATATTAAACACAACTTAGACTTGATTTTTCCCCAAGTAGTAGATTCTAACAAACAATTTATACATGAGATTATCCTTCCTCATGTACATACCATACTCTTGCCATTGGTGTAAATTTCATGAACATGTATAATCAAATAGTTGCATTAAGAAGCACCTTGTGTGCAAGGTTCTATCAGCACATCACTAAACTCGAGGTGAAACAACCTATTTGTGTGAGTGGTATTTATTGGTTAGTTAAGTTGACAGATCTAGTTAGAAACTGGATTCATTCAGTTAGATCCAGTTAGTCTTTGGTTCAAATAACCCAAGTGTCTATAAATAGCAGAGGAGGAGATCATTCTCATTTCCAAAATCCACGAGCAAGAGAGAGGAACAGAGCACAGACAACAAAGGAGCACAAAGCTCAGCAAACCAGCAAGGCAACTCTTATGGAGAAGAAGAATGTTGGCAAGAGTACTAAGAGGTAGACAAAATCATACCACAAAAAAAGATTCCTAAAAGATTCCTTTTGTAGGTTTGAGTAAATAGTATGCTTTCTAGGTTTTTATTTTTCTTAGCTCATGAAGTCTAGATCCAATGAGGGTACAAGTCGATGCCAGGCATCGACTTAAGGGTGTAAGTCGATGCCAGGCATCGACTTTGGGGTGCAACTCGATGCCTGGCATTGACTTGCACCCTCAAGTCGATGCCTGGCATCGACTTGCACCTAAAAGTTGATGCTTGGCATTGACTTGCACCTAAAAGTCGATGCCTGGCATCGAATTGCACCCTGAAGTCGATGCCTGGCATCGACTTACACCCTCAAGTCGATGCTTGGCATCGAATGTGGCCTGAAAGTCGATGCCAGGCATCGACTTTCGGGTACAAAGTCGATGCGAGGCATCGACTTTTAGGTGCAAGTCGATGCCAGACATCAACTTGAGGATGTAAGTCGATGCCAGGCATCGACTTGAGGGTGTAAGTCGATGCCAGGCATGGAATTGAGGGTGTAAGTCGATTCCAAGCATCGACTTGAGGATGCAAGTCGATGCCAGGCATCGACTTGAGGGTCCAAGTCGATGCCAGACATCGACTTGAGGGTGCAAGTCGATACCAGGCATCGACTTACACCCTCAAGTCGATGCCTGGCATCGACTTGCACACAAAGTCGATGCCTGGCATCGACTTGCACCCTCAAGTCAATGCCTGACATCGACTTACACCCTCAAGTTGATGCCTGACATCGACTTACACCCTCAAGTCGATGCCTGGCATCGACATTGCAACTTGAAAAACACATTAATATATGAGCTGATATTTCTGAGCCCATTTCAGGGATGCTGAGTCAAAAGGTGAGAGGCCCTTCAAGAGGCTCAAAGTGACATTGAGCTCTGTGGATCAACAACGTGACAAAGGCATTGGTCGCCACGCGAAACCGAAGAAAAACATTGCATCCTTATCCTCTGAGAAGGCCAGCAATCCGGTTGGAATGTCTTCTGGTGGACAGAGTAGCATCAAAATACCTGAGGATGATGCAACTAGGAAGGAAAGGTCGAGGGACATAGAGGTCTTAAGGACAGATCATCCACTCCTAGACATGACAAACCTGGAGTGGTTCCTTCAATATGTGGAAGAAAAGAATGCAGTCCTACTTGTGTTCGCAGGGGCATACGGGAGAGGCAAGATCACGACAACACAAGATTTTCAGTATGGCCTTGTGTTCAAACTGGACTATGAAGATGAGGATTCTGACAACCTCCTTGTCCTGGTAAAGGCATTGAAAGGGTTACGAAATGTAATATGCAAGATGGATTTCTTGTGCCCAGAGTGCTGTGTTCCAGAGAGGCTTGCAGAGATATGCAGGGACTCATTGAATCTTATTAAGGACTTGATGCCATGGATCCAGGGCAACATTATGCCAACACAACAGAAGATGACAACCCCTGTAAAGGCAAAGGGTAAGCAGTGCGTGCAAAAGAAGCTATTGAAGAAAAAGAAGAGAATTGCTGATGAGGAGTCTTCTGACTCAAGCTCTAGCTCTGAGGATATTATAGTTGCACCTGGTGGGGAGCTTGATTCGGGGATTCTTGGTACTGAGCAGAACAAGATGAGGGAGGACATAGCTAGAAGAAAAGTTGTGAAGAAGGGGAAGTTGTTCCACTTGCAAATCAATATCATCCATAGGCCACCAATGGATCCAGTCACAGGGAGGAGGCCCCTTGAGATAAGGGAGGCACACAATTTGCACGTGCAGAATCTTAAGAAGAAAATGAAGATAAATCCTCATGCTACTGTTGTGCCTTTCCTTGTCATGGTGGATCCGAATGAGTGCAGCTCTGTGGAGGAGTTCAATGAGGGTCTGTTTGAGGATTATACATATTATGTGATTGGTGGTTCACACTCTGCAGAGGCCCGCAGAAAGCTAGTGAAGGAGCACCCCACCACATTCTTCTTTAGGTATGCAGAGTGCAAAATATATGTTGGTCTTACAACTGAGGAAGCCAACCTTCTTGCTTGGGATCACAACAATGACAATGACTACAGGCAAAAAATGTCCTCCATAGAGAGAATTCGGTTCTTCCACCATGAATACGAAGATTGTCTCATGAAGGAGGCTAGAAGAATACATCCCAATCTACAAAAGCAATGCCTTATTGAGGTTGGCATTGCACTGGATGAAAATAGAAAGTCTGATGCTTTGAGAAAATATGATCCATGGTTTCAACTTGCATTCAAAACAGGGGAGATCTGGGATCTGCAGGATAAGATTTTCACAATGTGGGAGAAGAAGGAGGTCAAGGGCCAGAAGCAACGGAAGTCGAGGCTAGACCCAAAGGTTGATCTAAAGGGAAAGGGAAGGAAAGTTGGCCTTTCAATTGAAGAGGCTCCTGAGGACATGAAGCTGACACCATGGAGAGCCCTTCACAGAATCAAAGATGATACATTGATTATATCAACTTTGTCAAGGGTAATCTCCAAGGAGTTAAGCCTGGAGGAGATCGTGACTGAGCTAAATAAGTATGTATGTTATTCTCAGATCCTTTTTCCCTCCTCCCATGTTTCTGGTCTAACCTAGTCTCTTATGTAGTCATAAAGTATACATGAAGGTTCAGGAGGTGATGATGAAGAGGCTGTATTTCTTCTCTTGGACAAAGGTCCAAGCAGACTATCCAACCACCCCATCATACAAAGCTTTATCAGAATATTTTATCCTGTTTCGTGATTGGGTAGGTTCTTTTTTAGAGAGCATGACTGGTTTGCTATTAGACTAGATGCCTGGATTCACCTAACCAATTCAATGCCAGGCATCGACTTTTAGTAGCAAATCGATGCCTGGCATCGACTTACTGTTGAATGTCGATGCCTGGCATCGACCTGGTGGCATAAGTTGATGCCTCGCATCGACCTGGTGGCATAAGTTGATGCCTGGCATCGACCTCGTGGCATAAGTTGACGCCTGACATCGATCTGGTGGCATAAGTCGATGCCAGGCATCGAGTTATGTGAGATATCGATGGCTGGCATCGAGTTTCAGTAGAAACTTGATGCCTTGCATCGATCCACACCCGAAATCGATTCCATGCATAGATTCCTTAAGTTCCCTTTGGTATATTAAAGAGCTCATTTAATTGTCTTTCCACTTGGTTCTACAAAAACCAAAGAAAAGTAAATCTGCAGAGGTAGTATATGATTGCCCCCGTATTCCTGGCTCACATTCAAAGAGCAAGGCATGAGAAATCTAGACTCAAAGCCAAGGAGATTGATTTTGATGATGAACCTGATCTGAAATGTTTCTCCAATCCCATAGACCCCCTTAGGCCTGTATATTACAATGTATTCTGTAGTGATGTAAATAATATTTGTACTGTTGTGCCTAGAAAGCATTTCTCCCTTCTTATAGTAGACATACCCTATGGATTTAGAATGTTGGGATCAGTTAATGACGACGAGCCCTTCAAACATCCTCAGATTCGGAAGATGGTCACTGATTTTGCAGAGTTGACTTTGTCTCCTTTTTGGAGGATAGTAATTTTCCATAGCAGAGACCAGTCTTTCTCTGTTTCAACTGCTCTAAAGTCAAGATGTCATGCTGTGGAGTGCCTGACATGGTAAGTAATCTTCTTTCTATCTCCGTGGCTGTAATGATGCTCTCTCTCACTTATAGTTCTTGTTGGCAAGGTGAAGACAAATGTCAATCATACTCCTTTGCATAGGTTTGTGAGCTCCATTGAATGCATTACAGTTGGCTATTATGATGAAGTAAGCAAAAGGAGAGTCAGGGAGCATTGCAATGAGAATGGGATCTCCAATGTGCTCATGTTCCCAGCCGTTACCAAGAAACTTCATCATGTAGCTGGGGACAGGACATTGGTTAACCCCTATCAGAAGCCACAAAAGCTCATAATGAGATTGATTCAACTATTCTCCAATGAGCATGATGACTGGGTCCTAGACCTTTTTTCGGGCATAGGTAATTTCAATTGTAACATTTCTCATTAGCCATGATGTTGATTGGCCTCTAAGTGGTTTTCTTCTGTTTCAGGAACAACTCTGGCTTGCTCCTTAAAGATGTTCAGGCACTGCATAGCTGTGGAGAAGGATAATGCTCAAGTGAGCTTCATTAGAATGAGAATCAATGGGTTGAATGAATGCCCAGATGAAGACCAAGAGGTTGGAAGGAAGCACATTGCAGACACGGAGAGATTCCAACCGGCTTCAAGGGAGCCTGTTCCCCCACTTGCAGATGAACCGGGGGACATGGCTAACCTTGAAGAGCCAATCTTGGAGCAAGAGAGGCAGGAGATGTGTTCTAATAGTCCAGAGGATCCCATTATGCATGAGCTTGAGGAAAGCTATGATCAGCTTCTATTGTAGATTCATATTATTATTGTAAAACACATGAAATGTAAAATATCATTTTAATAGAAATATAATCCCGAGTTCTGCTTCCACTTTGTGCAAAGCTAGACTTATCTTGAGCATTTCTCTGATGAATGTGTGAATGTTTCTTAGTATAATTTTGTTGATTATAATCTTCTCTTGGGAATGCTTTTGTGATATTTATTTCATATGCTATGAATATGGCCCAACATTCAATGAGGATCTTAACTATACAAAGGGGAAGATCTTAATTGCCTTGTTAAAATGTTCCGACTTTTGCAACACATGTAGAGTGATTTTCGAGTAGCTTTTAATAAGCTATAATCTGTGCTTGTTGAGGTTCTAGATGTAATGGAGGAGTTTCGCCAATTCTTACTTTTACCTTCAACTCTAATCTCTTATGTCGAAGATCATGATGTGGGATTCTTGATCATGCTGAACAGCTAGTTTCATGGCACCAAGTATTTTAACGTATCTATCTTGACTACTTGGGATATGGGATCAAGCTTCTACTCAATATTTACAAGCAAGAACAAGTGATGCTTTCTAGATATTGTGAAATGCCCACTTTATTGCTTGATATCATGGTCTTTAGGTAAAAAGGAATAGAGAACATGTCTTTGTTCTCCTTTGTTGTGACTTAGTGTTCTGTCCTTTATGAGCTCTAAAACTCAAAGACTTTTCTTGTTCCTTTTCTTTGTTCATTTTGTTCATTTTTATTATTTTTTAATGTTTTTCTAAGGATAAAAATTATGTCCTTATATGGACAATTCACTGTCATGTTAACAAAATCTGGGTGGGTTTGGAAAGTACATCTAAAAACACATAGAAATCATGGATTAGCCTAATGTATATTGATACGAACACACTCCTAATCTTGGGCATCAATATGTAATCATTGAAATCCCATGTATGTAGGTGCAAGGCCACCGATGGGGGGCTATTCATGTAAACTCTTAGTACATTTTGTATCATTTTTGTGCATCTAAATTGAGAAAATACTATTGTTGATACTATATCAATGTCCCTCAAGTCTCTTGGTCAACATGTCTTGGTCATCATTGATGTATTAGCACAATGGTTGAACTTCTAAGGGCGAATTGACGAACAATTATGATTAATGGTCTCGATTTGAGAAAAAATATCGTTTGAAGATCCTATATTACTCATGAATTTCATGGAATTATACCTAGGTGTAGTCATAAGGGATGGGTTAACTATTATTAGCTAGAATGAAGGTGTGACCCTCTACCGACTCTTGTTGGAGTTGGACCTAGATGATTCCCATGGTTATTTGTTTCCGTGGGAAACTTTGGCAATTTCATTCAACATCCATTATATTTGTAGGGATTTGAACTTGGCTCACTCTAGGATTCCTTAGGCTTGAATGTTATTATCATAAATGAACATTATTTGGTTGAATTGGATAAATGGATGAAGATTTAAGTGTTTCTTGTTCATGTTGGATATCCTTCCTTACTATCCATATTTGTTTGAAGATATCTGATCTAAAAGGGGAAGCTAAATACTATTTGTGGCTTGATCTAATCCCCTTAGAAACTCTCTTAACACTAATTTCCATGGAAATATCTACCTCAATCTCTCAATTGGAAGAGATGTAGTAGAAGTACAAGGATGGCCTTTTGGATGGGATTTAGAATGAGGTTCCAATTTGTTTGATGTGATGCAAGGTAGCGATGGGGATTAGGAATGATGATCTAAAGATGAAAACTAAAAGAAGAAAGATTATTTGTCATTAAATTGCGGAGAAATTAATGCATTTCTCAAGAATAGTAGGTCAAACTCTTAAGAATCTCTAGTAACATGGTTCTCTCTTCTAAAAAGCTAAATATCTTTGTAACTTGGACCTTAATAGACAATGTTCCTTGGCCCAATTTTACGTTATCTTTATGAAAAAGTCTGGGAAATTGTATGGTGTCAAACAATGTAGCAAGTAATCTTATAATTTGTTATGTGGAAAGTAGAATGAAATGCTTCACGTACTTCACAAAATTAGCAAAAAAGAGCAAAAAAGCTGTAGATTTTCAAAAGAAACTTGGTCAACAATCAATTGCACACAATGAAGAGGAGGTGTATGCGTAAACCAAACTTGACACCAAACAACTTAATCATAAACATAATTTAAGTGAACCCACCACAAAAAAGCAAGAATAGAATGCTTAGCAAGGAAGTTATTGATCATGCCAATTAGAGGATTTTAGAATTGTATATGAAGTAGGCACCACAATACAAATACATCTTAATCAAATAAATTTATGATAGATTGATCTGACTACCAACTTGATCTCTTGTCTACTTATTACATCAAATGTCTTATGCTTGGGATTATTATCTTCACACTTTAGATCCACACCTCCATTAGTTAGTCACGCAAAGTCAGACCCTTTGACCAATCCATTTGAAAAGGCAATATACTTATGTGTTCCATAAAAAACAATTAGTATGGCTATTGGAGATGCATTTGCTTGCCTCTACATATAAATAATTTTCATAACTCAAACACATTTCATGTAATAAATTTGATAGACTAGAAACTTTAAGGAATTGTAATTTCCAATCACCTTGCAAGACTTCCAAGAACCCTAATCATAATTTCATAAACAATTGATCGGTCCCTTTTATCCCCATATTAGCCTCGAAGATGAATTGGTGGATCATATGATTCTTTCTCATCCATTCATTGTTTTGTGATAATTTGACCATCTATTTGACTAGCATACAATCAGCTTTCCATCATTAATGCATTCATCAATCATTAGTGAAATCTCATTACAAATAATCCATATTCATTATGCAACTTAGACTTCTTGGTATTCATTATACTCCAAGACATTTGTCCCAATGTCGTTGCAATATAAGTTTTGAAGTAACATCTGTCCTTTATGAGCTACTAAAATCCGAAGTCTTTTCTTGTTCCTTTCCTTTGTTCATTTTGTTCAGTTTATTAATTTTTGTGTTCTCCTAAGGATAAAAATGGTGTCTCAATATGCATAATTCACTCTCATGTTAACAAAATTTGGGTGAGGTTCGGAAAGTACATCTAAAAACACATAGTAATCATGGATTTGCCTAATCTATAATGATAAGATATACACACTCCTAAGTTTGGGCATCAGTATGTCATCATCAAAAGCCTTGTATGTAGGTGCAAGGCCACCAAACATGGCCCTATTCATGCATACTCTTAGTACATTTCTCATCATTTGTGCATCTAAAATAAGAAAATACTTCCTTTGATACTATAGCAATGTCCCTCAAGCCTCTTGGTCACCATGTTTTGGTCATCATTGATGTGTTAGCAAAATGGTGGAACTTCTAAGGCAGAATTGAAGAAGAATTGGGATTAATGGTCGCGCTTTGAGGCAAAATGCATTTGAATGTCCTATATTACTCATGAATTTCGTGGAATTATACCTAGGTGTAGTCATTAGGGATGGGTTAACTATTATTAGTTGGAATGAAGGTGTGACCCTATGCTGACTCTCGTTGGAGTTGGACCTAGATGATTCCCATGGTTACTTGTTTCCATTGGCAATTTTGGCGATTTCATTCAACATCCATTATCTTTGTAGGGATTTGAGCTTGGCTCACTCTAGGATTCCTTTGGCTTGAATGTTATTATCGTAAGTGAACATTAGTTGGTTGAGTTTGATGGTTGGATGAAGATTTAAGTGTTTCTTGTTCATGTTGGATATCCTTCTTGACTATCCATACTTGTTTGAAGATACCTGATCTAGAAGGGGAAGCTAAATATTACTTGTGGCTTGATCTAATTCCCTTAGAGACTCTTAACACTCACCTCTATCAATATCTCAATTAGTAGAGATATAGTAGAAGTACAAGGATGAAGTTTTCGATGGGGTTTAGAATGAGGTTCAAATTGGTTTGATGTGATGCAAGGTAGTGATGGGGATTAGGAATGATGACATAAAGATGAAAATTAGAAAGAAGAAAGAACATTTGTCATTGAATTGCAGAGAAATTAATGCATTTTTCAAGCTAGTATGTGAAACTCTTAAGAATTCCTAGTAACATGGTTCGCTCCTCTAAAAAGCTAAATATCTCTCTACCTTGGACCTTAATAGACAATGTTCCTTGGCCCAATTTTATGTTATCTTTATGAAATGGACTTGGAAATCATATGGTGTTGAACAATGTAGCAAGTAATGAAGCATTTGCTTGCCTCTGCATAAAAATATTTTTCATAGCTCAAACACATTTCATGTAACAAATTTGATAGACTAGAACGTTTAAGGAATTGTAAATTCCAACTGCCTTCCAAGACTTCCAATAATTTCATAAACAACCGATTGGTCCTTTCTATCCCCATATTAGACTGGAACATGAATTGGTGGATCATATGATTCTTTTTCATCCACTATCTTCATTGTTTTGTGACACTTTGACCATCTATTTGACTAGCATACAATCAGCTTTCCATCATTAATGCATTCATCAATCATTAGTGAAATCTCATTAGAAGTAATCCATATTCGTTACGCTACTTAGACTTCTTGTTATTCATTACACTCCAAGACATTGGTCCCAATGTCCTTGCACTATAAGTTTCAAAGTTGAAACATGTGTCCTTTATGAGCTCTAAAACTCAAAGACTTTTCTTGTTCCTTTTCTTTGTTCATTTTGTTCACTTTTATTATTTTTTAATGTTTTTCTAAGGATAAAAATTGTCCTAATATGGACAATTCACTCTCATGTTAACAAAATCTGGGTGGGTTTGGAAAGTACATCTAAAAACACATAGTAATAATGGATTGGCCTAATGTATATTGATAGGAAGTAGACACTCGTAAGTTTGGGCATTGGTATGTAATCATTGAAATCCCATGTATGTAGGTGCAAGGCCACCGACGGGGGCTATTCATGTAAACTCTTAGTACATTTCTTATCATTTTTGTGCATCTAAATTGAGAAAATACTACCGTTGATACTATATCAATGTCCCTCAAGTACCTTGGTCAACATGTCTTGGTCATCATTGATGTGTTAGAAAAATGGTTGAACTTCTAAGGGAAAATTGAAGAACAATTGTGATTAATGGTCTCACTTTGAGAAACAATATTCTTTGAATATCCTATATTACTCATGAATTTCATGGAATTATACCTAAGTGTAGTCATTAGGGATGGGTTAACTATTATAAGTTGGAATGAAGGTGTGACCCTATACCAAAATCTCGTTTGAGTTGGACCTAGATGATTCCCATGGTTATTTGTTTCCATTGGCAATTTCATTCAGCATCCATTATCTTTGTAGGGATTTGAACTTGGCTCACTCTAGGATTCTTAGGCTTGAATGTTATTATCATAAATGAACATTACTTGGTTGAATTTGATGATTGGATGAAGATTTAAATGTTTCTTATTCATGTTGGATATCCTTCCTAACTATCCATATTTGTTTGAAGGTAGCTGAACTAAAAGGGGAAGCTAAATATTAATTGTGGCCTGATCTAATCCCCTTAGAAACTCTCTTAACACTCATCTCTATGTAAATATCTACCTCAATCTCTCAATTAGCAGAGATGTAGTAGAAGTACAAGGATGGCCTTGTTGATGGGATTTAGAATGAGGTTCCAATTGGTTTGATGTGATGCAAGGTAGTGATGGGGATTAGGAATGATGATCTAAAGATGAAAATAAAAAAAAGAAAGAACATTTGTCATTGAATTGCGGAGAAATTAATGCATTTTTCAAGAATAGTAGGTCAAAATCTTAAGAATCTCTAGTAACATGGTTCTCTATTCCAAAAAGCTAAATATCTCTCTACCTTGGACCTTAACAGATTGTTGCTTGGCCAAGTGCAAATAGCAATTTTTTTCCCTCGAATGAGGTCCTTGAGGATATCTATGTCATTACACACCAGCAGGTTGACACTCAAGCTTGAATTACTGATATGAATGCAAATGGCTATCTTATCAAGAAAATGAAATCTTATGCTCCTCTCTTCCAATCACATATGCTTGTATTGGGAAGATGTCTGAACAAAGTTCTACAACTTTGGAACCTCTTATCATACTCAAGGCAGATCCTATATCTGTCAAGGAACCTAATAAAGACACATTCAGTGTTTGCAATGCATGTTTCAAATAATTCCTATGGTCATTAAATATCTTCTTATTTTCAATCCAACCTTGAAAATTGGCAATGGTGATTTCTTGATTATAGTATCCTATACTTTTACCAGTTTTTTGTTTTCACTTTCTCTTCATCTAATCCTCTCCATCTCTTGTTTTCTAGCCTCTTATCAAAATTATTCCCTTAGCTTTCTTTCTATTCTAAGATTGACACAATCATGCAAGCATTTCTTCCAAGAGAGATTCTTCATCTAACTTCACTTGACACCCAATGATATAATTGTTGAGATATCAAGCTCAACATGTGATGATCGAGGATTACACATATCACTTTTTCATTTCTCTGACATGTATAGTGGTCACGCCACCATATGTGAGGGATACTTTAGTGAGCTTTACTAGATTTATCTATCAAGCGTGATGGTACATTTTTTTCTTTCTAGCTAACCCATTCGTGGACATTATTATTTTCCTTATGTATTGTTCTTTATATATTGCACTAGTTGTATTGTTGTTTTAGGTCATTCTTGTATATTCCTTTTATGTAATAGAAGAAAAAGAAGACCATTCTTCCGTTTTTCAATTTGTGTGTGCTCCTATTGAGTGTGAGAGTGAGATCTCTTCTTTATCTTCTTTCTCTTGAAATGGTATCAGAGCTAGTGTGCCTGTAGAGAGCTTGTGGAGAAGGCCGATAGTGAAAAGTATGCTAGAAGGCATGGAGAAATCATGATTCACAAACAACCTCAAATTCCTATAGAATTTGGTGTGAAGATAGAAGGCTTCGAAATATTTTCACGAGCTAACCCTTTAGGGTCACTTGTTTTGTTCAGATTTTTGTTTTGGAGACATCTCAACCTCCATTTCGAGCCCACAAGGTGGGGCTCACAAAAAAACTAGGTGAGTTTGCAAAATTGTAACTTGCATCCTATTAAAAAACACTCAAATATTCTAGATCCAAAATTTCAAGTGATTTTGTGTACTACTGATACACAAAAAATGTGTTTTTTAAGATTGAAATGTCATTTCATAGTGTGTCAATGTTCAAGCAGACATAATGCTTGGTGTTTTTGCATTGTTGTGAATTGTTGAAGAAATGGCAAATACTGATGGAATGAGCGACAAGTTGGAAAAAAGCAACTTTTAGGCTTGGAGATTCAAAATGAAGAATTTCTTGATGAGAAAAGGCTATGGAAGTAGATCAAAGGAGAGAATGAAAATGCTCCACATTGACTAGAGAGGAATTAGACTATGGACATATGAATAATGGAATCAAGGAGCATGAAAGGTAATGTATTGGCTATTTGTTAACATACATGATAGCATAATTGGGCACATAGAGGATGCCAAGGCTCTGAAAGAGGCTTGGAACATTTTGGTTACATTGTATGAGACCAATACAAAGGCACCAAAAGCAACTCAAGAACAAGGTACATACATTGGAGAAAAAAGGCATGTCACTAAGTGACTACACCCTAAAACTCAAATGCATATATGATTCACTTGCATCTATTGGTGTGAATGTAGATGATGATGATGATAAGGTAGAAGTGTGCCTTCGTGGTTTAGGAGCTGCATATAAGCAGTTCATAACTTCTATTCAAACCAGGTAAAATACTTCAAATTTTGCTAATCTGGTGTCCGTGCTGATTATTGAAGAAAAGAATCTTGGTGAGGACTCGAACCCCCAAGGAAAACCTAGTTCTGAGAAGATATTCTACCCTTAGAGAGGAAGAGGTAGAACTACTGGCTGACAATTTCGAGGCAGGGGGAGCCAAAGAGGTTGCAAAGTTTGCCAAATAAGTGATTCAGGTAATTGCAATAAAGGATGACGGAATTATGGTAAACTTGAAAACTTTGAATGTGATTGCAGGTTGAATAATCAAAATAACAAATGGAAACAAAACAACTATGCATCCAAAAGTGCAGATGATTTTGAGAAGTTGTTCATGGTCCAACATCATATGATGAATATGATGTTTGCAGATGTTTTGAAATTGAGTGTTAATGTCTGCTATGTTGATTCAGGTGCTTCAAATCACATCATCAATCATGCAAAATGGTTTTGTACTTTGTAGGAATTTATAGTTCTAGATATGTCAAAATAAGCCATGACACATCACATCCTATCAAGCATACAAGAAACATAGCAGTATATATGGAGGACGGGAAGGTAAAACATCTTTCTGATGTGCTGCATGTTCCAAATATAACAAAGAATCTCATTTATGTTGGATAGATTGTTGAGTAGGGATTACAAGTCAGGTTCAATGTAGATGGGTTATATGTAGAAAATTACAAACAAGATAGAAGATTAATCACCAAAGAAAACAAAGTGGGTAGGTTGTTCACCTTAAATGTGAAAATTCTTGAAACGAATGCAACCATGTTTGCAAAAGGTGTAGGTGCTATTACTGATATAGAGATTTGGCACAAGAAAATTCGACATGTAAATTTGTAGAGGTTGAAATTGATGCAGTCAAAGGAGCTTGTCAATGGACTGCAAAGTTTCAAGGTTGCAAAAATGCATAAGGTATGTGTAGCATGTCATTTTGGTGAACAGTCAAGGGCATCATTTTTGCATGACAAGCACGTTGGCAAGAATGTGGTAGAAATAGTACATACAGATGTTTGGGGTCCTGCAAAGACCACATCTTTGGGAGGATGGAGGTTTTATGTCAATTTCCTTGATGACCATACAAAAAAAGTATGGGCTTACTTCATGAATGAGAAGGGTGAAGTATTTAATCACCTTCATAATTTCAAGGCTATAGTGGAAAAGTAGACAGGGAAATATATTAAGACATTAAGATCTGATGGAGGAGGTGAATACATGTCAAATGAGTTTAGTTGATTTCTAAAAAGTCATGGAATTCAATGATAGGTTTCATGTAGGTACATACCACAAGAGAATGTCATTGCAGAACGCAAAAATAGACATATTGCAAAAATTGTAAGAGACTTTATGGACGAGAAGAATATGCCTCATTGTAATTGGGTAGAAATTGTGCACACAACTCTATACATCATGAACAAAATTAAGACTGTTGTTATAGATCAAGTTACACCGAAAGAGAAGTTTATAGGTAAAAATCCAAACTTATCACATATAAAACTGTTTGGCTGTGTGGCATATGTACATGTTTTAGATGATTTGAGGAAAAAGCTTGATCCAAAAGCATAGAAATTTATCTTTATTGGGTATCCCTTGAGCAAAAAGGATATAAATGCTACAACCCATTCACATGACAGGTGAAGGTAAGTAGAGATGTGGTGTTTGATGAAATGTTAAGATTCTATGGAGATGCCAAAGAAGGACTTAATCTTGACTCAAATGATAAAGGAAATGCTGAAAAATCAAGTGCAAAATCTCAAGTTATGAGTGGACTTAATACATCACCAAGTAATAGTTCAAAGTCAAATCCATGGAGTGGAAGATTGTGTGGGAGCTTGAGTCCAACAAATTCATCGACTACATCCAAGAAAGGTAAAGAAAACCTTTCTGCTAGTAGTAAAACATATATAGGTTTTGAAGACATTGATGGAGATTCAAGTAGTAAAACATATATAGGTTTTGAAGACATTGATGGAGATTCAAGTAAAGAAAACCTTTCTGCTAGTAGTAAAACATATATAGGTTTTGAAGACATCGATGGAGATTCAAGAAAACCTTTCTGCTAGTAGTAAAACATATATAGGTTTTGAAGACATTGATGGAGATTCAAGTAAAACATATATAGGTTTTGAAGACATTGATGAGGAACTTGGATGGACCTATGTGAAGAATCCAGGAGTAAGAAAGGCACATGCAGATGATACAAGGAGAAGCGACCCAGGACAAAGAAGATATGGGAGGATGTAAAATTTAGTGCAATGATTGACGCATGACAGCTACATGGCTTGTCATTGTGTCTACATGACCAAGGTAATACTAGATGTTGAACCTTCTTGTTTTGAAGATGTAACTGGACATGCAGATTGGGTGAAAGCTATGGATGAGGAGATGGCTGTAGTTTATGGAAATGAAACATGAAAGTTGGTTCCATTGATGCAAGGAAAGAATCCCATATGTTGCAAGTGGGTTTACAAGGTAAAAAACAATGCTAATGGTAGCATTAGCATGTATAGAGCACGATTGGTAGCAAAAGGATATGTACAGACATATGGCATTGATTATGAGAAACATTAAGCCTTGTAGCTAAAATGCCTACTCTCAATGCACTTGTTGCATTGGCTGCAACAAAAGAATGGATTTTTCATTAGATGGATGTGAAGAATTCTTTCTTACATGGTGAGTTATGAAGAAGTATACATGGACCAGTCACAAGGATATGAGGACTCAAAGCACCAATAATATTTTTGTAGGTTGCAAAAGGCTTTGTATGTGCTTAAACAAGCCCCTCGTGCTTGGCATCCAAGGATTGCTGATTATTTAACCACTATTTGATTTTCTATGTTCGATGCAGATCACTCATTACACCCAAAGAAGGGTGATGATGCGATCATGGTTGTGGCTATTTATGTTGATGTCTTGATTGTAGGTGGTGATAATGAAGAAAGCATTAAAGAGGTAAAACAACTCCTTATGCAGGAATTTGACATGAAAGATCTTGGTGTGCTGTGTTATTTTTGGTGCATTGAGTTTATACATATAGAAACAGGTATATGGATGTCGCAAAGGCAATATGCCTTGAGTATGCTAATAAAGTATGGTATGGCTGATTTTGAGCCAATTTTTATGTCTTTAAATAAGAATATGAAGTAGGATATTACATCAGGTGAAGCATTGGAAAATGCTAGTATGTATAGGAAAATTATGGGACGCTTGATATATCTCACAATAAGAAGGCTTGATCTAAGCTACACTTTTGGACTTGAAATTCAATTTATGCCTTGATCCATAAATTTAGGGATCCTTACTTGGTCCCCATACATTTGTATGGAGAAGCTCTAGGTAGTCCTCATGCATGTAGCCTTTCCTTGAGAAGGGTAATCTATGAGATTTTCCAAACTGACAAGCACCACATTTATAGATCATATGTTGCTTGGATACATTAGGTATCCCAAGCACACATTGATCTCTACATATTTGCTTTAAACTTCTCTCACCAATATGCCCTAATCTCTTATGCCAAATTTAAAGCTTTGATAGTGTTTGGACTTTGTAACCATAAAGTGCAATATTCCTTGTATCTTCAAGTTCAAAAGTGAATAATCTACCTATCTTTTCTCCTTTGGCAATTCTCTTGAATCCATGTTGGGGATCCTCCACAAATGCTCCATATTGGTTGAATCTAACCTGCAAACCCTTTTCCACAATCTGTCCAACACTCATCAAATTCTTGGTAATTGTAGGTACATATAGAACCCTGCTCAACAGATTTCTATTTCCATCAGAGGTCTTAACATTTCCTAGTTTAATCACTGAGTGCTTGGTGTCATCACGTATTTGTACCTAATGCTTACCATTTGGTTCTTCAAGGTCAGAGAGAAGAGCTACATTGCCTGCCACATGGTTTGAGCATCCTGAGTCAATGTAGAAGAGACGGTCATCATTTATACATGGTTTTGAAGTCATATTCATAGAAGAAAATCCTCTTTCTCCTCTGTATAATTGTTGTAGTCTTTCCTTGATTTGTAGCCTCCTTGGTAGTTGCTATTGTAGTAGTTGTTGTAATTGTTATTGTAGCCTTGATGGTGATTGAATCTTCCTCTTGATTGTGTATATCCACCTCTTTGAAATCCTCTACCTCTTTGATTCTTGAAGTTCCTGTAACACTCATCTGTAGTATGATTTGACAATCCACAAATATTACATGGTGAGGAGTTATAAGGTCTCCCCCTACCTTTCTTACCTTCTTTGCCCCTTCCTCTTGAGGTTCTATCTCTCCCTGCATAGTTGGATTGGGAGGTAGCTCCTTCATCCTCAATCTTCTTTTTCTTCCCTTTCTCTTTGGACTTACTTTTATCAGTATATAGGGCAAAAGAGCTATTACCTCTTGATGAATCTCCATTCTTGTTGAGCTTGGCTTCATGGGTGAAGAGTTACCCCATGAGTGTGGTAAGGTCTCGGATCTGCATGTCCATGTACAAGTCCATGGCAATTGTGAAGATCTCCCATTTGTCATCTGCTTTAATGCCATTGATTACGTGTCTTACAATCTGATACTCTTCAATTTCTTCTCCTATTCTTTCCAATTGATCAGCTATATCCTTGACTTTGGTCACATGCTTTAAGATGCCTTGCTTAGGTTGCTTTCTTTGAGTGGTAAACTCAATCCACAATTGGTTCTTCCTAGCCCTTGTGTTGGAAGAGAAATAGGAGGACAATGTTTCCCAAGTCGCTTGGGATGTCTTACAGTTCCTAATGTATGGAAGAAGAAAATCAGAAATTGAGTTAAGTAAGTATGGACTTGCTAATGCATCCTTGGCACACCATGTATTGAATCTTTCATGCTCCTCTCTTGTAGGTTGTCCTTTGCTTCTGAAAATGGGCATCTCCTCATCTTCTGAGATGTATCCATAGAGGCTCCTTCCTTGCAAGTATGTCTTCATCCTCAAGGACCATGCTTGATAGTTGTTCCCGTCCAACTTATCAATTAAAGAAGGAAAATGATCTCCCATTTTACCTTAGCTTTGCTATGATATCGCTGTTGGGAAAGATGGATGTACACTCCAAGAAATGAGTAGGTACTGCCAATCCTTGCTTTGTACCAGCCCCTTCTTGCTTCAGAGTTGAGTTGTGGGCCCTCTTAGCTTTCCAATGACACTAAGTAAGTGCCTATGTACTTTGGAAATGATGTGAGAAATGATTTATACAAAACAAACTACTTCCAAGTTGAAGGATCAATGAAAACCTTCTATTTTTGTTCACACACCTACTGCTTGTTAAGGTCAGTGCTTCCAATACAGTAAGAATTAGAAAAATTCCTTTTGGAGATATCAAATTAGCTTAATGTGCTAATGATTCCAAGTGTAATCACTTAAAATGATGCACTATACACAGAGCAATCAATTTAGAAATCAAATCATTACCCTCGATTGTTTAGGACCTCTATAGAGTTTGACCAGTAGGTACTTCGATGTCCTCTTCTCCAAATTTGTTGAATGGATTATCTTCAAAATTTGTGAGCATGTAGAGGAGTTGGAGCTGATTTCAATAAGCTATAGAACATTGAAAATGGTGAAGAGATGACTGAGATATGAGCAGTACAAAATGAGTGTTCTGAGTAACTATGACAGAGAGACCATAGATGAAAAGTATTGATCTATTGTATTAGAAGACAATGTTGTACAAGATCATTGGCATGATACTCAATGCCTAATGATAATGAGTAGTTTAGGCTTTGAAGTGAGCCTCACTCTCTTACAATAGTCAAGAAGAACTCATAATTGAAGTGATCTCAGTCGTGAGTTTTTCACACCATCTTTTATAGATGAGTTATTTGAATTTGAATTTGAATCCTTCATTGGCTCTCACTAAAAGTGATCCTCTAATCTAGGAGATATTCTCTCAAGTAGACTCGTGCGTTTTCCAATTAACAAACTCCACGAGTTTAGTGGTGGTTACAAGTATTCTTACAGGTCAAATTGACTTTTACAAATGGTAAAAGATAAAAGCTTCCTAGCAATGGTTCCCATGGAGCTTCAATTAGTTGAACATTAACTTTAGCCAAATGTGTAGTCTTGGTATTTGCACCAACACTTGGGAGTTTAGCTATTACATGGAGCAGCAAGAGGCAACCCATTGTTGCTTTGTCGACTATAGAGGATGAGTATAGAGGTGTTACAATGGTAGCATGCAAAGATTCATGGCTAGAGACACTACTTGCAAATTTAGGTGTGTAAGTGCAAAAGCCTATTATCGTTTATTTTGATAATATTAATAGCATTTAGTTAACAAGAAGTCCTATTTGTCATGCTAGAACAAAGCATATCGAGGTACATTATTACTTATCAGAGAAAAGGTATTAGCAAGTGATATTGATCTTGTTTATGTGAGGATAGATGAGAAGGTTGTGAGGACAGATGAGAAGGTTGCTGATATTTTTACTAAATCACTTGGAGCATAGAAGCTGAAGAAGTTTTGGAAGATGCTTGGATTACAAGACATGACATTGAGTTTGAGGGGGAGTGTTGCGATATCAAGCTCAACATATGATGATCGAGGATGACATGTATCACTTTTTCATTTCTCTAACACACACATATAGTGGTAATGCCAATATATGTCAAGGATACTTTAGGGAGCTTTACTAGATTTATCTACCGAGAGTGATGGCATATTTGTTTCTTACTTTCTCACTCATTCATGGACATTAGGATTTTCCTTATGTACTATTCTTTATATATTGCACTAGTCCTATTGTTGTTTTGTGTCATTCTTGTATATTTCTTTTATGTAATAGAAGAAGAAGAAGAAGATCATTCTTCCTTGCCTCAATCTATGCTAGTGCTCCTCTTGAGTGTGAGAGTGTGTGAGTGAGATCTCTTCCTTATCTTCTTTCTCGTGAAAATAATCACAAAGCAATTCGCCATCTAAAGTGTTTAGTTTGATTTACCTCCCTGAAGAGATACAATTTTCAACTAATGGACTATACCCTCTCTTCTGGAGCTTCTTTGTGTGTTGTTTCAATGTATGCACCAACACCAAGTCTCCAACCTTTAACCCTTTACTTTGGATTTCCATTTTTTCCTGGATTTGGATATGTAGCTATCTACTACCACATGTAGAAGTGCCTCTTGTAGTTTTTCAATTTGCTCTAGTGGATGCAACAACACATGTCAAGTCCATTCGTGTTTTTAATGAATATTAGTTTTGTTACAAAGAATTTGATTCGAAAAATGGTACTTTGTCTCTACACCAAGTTAAATGGGGTGGCTCCTAGTTCATTTTATAAGCTAGTAAAAAAATGCAAACACTGTCGTGTAACTATTTATGTGAAATCAACTAGCCTTTGTTGCACATCTTGGTAAAGATAGTGCAAAGTATCTTATTGGAAATCTCAATCTTCCCATTTTCTTCTTAAGTTCCATGTCCTGATTTGTTGTGGATGACCATGAAATTGTTGATTAGTAGTCCAACCATTTCATTAATGAAATGAGTGCCTCTATCACATAATATCTATGGGTTTCCCAATTCATGTGAATATCTAGTGGTATGAGTGTCACTTTTCCTAGTGGCTTTGACCTCAATCCAATTAGTGAGATAATGATTTGCACTATGATATAATCAACATGATATCTTTATGCAAGTGAGTTGATTCGTCCAATTAAATCTATAACCCACTTGGTAAAACCTCAACTAGTCATAATTCTTAGTGACATGTTATATCTCTTTACCATAATATTTTTTCCTTACATAATAGACAACACATCCTTTCAAATGAGATTGCATCCATATGGAGTGTTAATAACCATAATCCAATAGGATCCTTTTTGTAGTTACTTCACTAGAAAACTACCCTCATGTTGCAGTCTCGTGCACCATTTCCAAGATGGAAAACACTATTGAGTCTCATGAATGCATAATTGTATCTGGCCATCATGCTTTCTTTTGAATAGTTGATTGCATTGAATATGTAATCTCGGATCTTCTATTCTAATGCTTGCTTCCTAGTTGCACTAGTCCTAAGGAGTATGTGCTATGCTCCAATAAGTCTACCATGAGTATGTGCTATGATCTAGCAAGTCTACCATGGGTCTACCTCAGACACAAAATCTCACAAGGTTCCTTTTCCGGGCACTCCATGGAATTTTTCACATGCTTTTGTATGTCATTTTGCATATCATGCCAATATACACCAAGTTTATATAGATTGTATAAAGTCTTGGGCTTAAATTCATGAGCTTTCTAAATGTTATGCTTGGCTTATTGTACAAAGGTATTCCTCTCATTGTCATCCATGCATCGCAACCTAAATCCATATAAATCTTTGTAGTAGACAACTCTTGTTACAATCTTGGAATTATTTTTCTCCTACAATGTATTGCTTGCTCTAGGGTGTTATTGTATGTATGCGGCAATATTAGTATCTATGGAATTCATATCATATGTATGAATTAAAATTGCATTCAATTAGAACAATATTGCCAAAGCACCATACAAGTCATAAATACTAAATAAATTGAAAACTACCTTCAAAGACGAGACTCTTTGAAATAAATTAAAAAAAAAGAAACTAAAAAAAACTTTTTCAAATCTAACCAAGGGGATCATAGGGAAATAATCATTTGACCCAATAAGGGACTACCTCCATGTTAAATAGATGTGAAATTAGTACCTCATTAGCCACCCCTTTGAGAGGTTCTCCATTTCTCATTCTAGACGAATGGTCAACTCATGCATGAGTATTACCCTTCTTCATTACTACTTCAAATGCAAACTCCATTAGTAAGAAACATCTAACTAGTCTATCCATATTACAAGGCTTCTCTACAAAATATAATAGTGTTTGGCTTTCTGTGACAAAGTGAAATTGATTGGCTAGGAGATTGTGTTGGAACTTCTTTACATCAAACACCATTTCTAGACCTTAATGCTTTGTAGTCATGTAGTGCTCTTTGATGTTATTCAGTCATAATCTAGCATATTCTATGGGAGTGTTCGATTCCCATTTCTTATCATCATGCAACTCTACATCCATTCACAAAACTAGACACACCCACATGGATATGGAATGGATTATTCCACTTCACAGTCTTAAAATGGAAATAGTGCTTGATCACATCTTTATTTTCTTGAGTGCCTTCTGACATTCTTTTTTTCAATTTAAAATGATTTAATAATCCATACATTATATGAACCATCTAGAATACCCATATTGAACCATGAATGCTTGCACTTCCTCGAGTTCTTCTCTTAATCTTATCACCATTGGTAGAAATTTAATTTGTATACACTATGTGTCATAGGATTTTACCTTGTTCCACCATAATACATAATTCTCTAGGTTCAAAAACACTCTATATTGTTCTAATTTTTTAGATATTCTATGCAATTTCACGATCTATTAATCATTTCTAGAAGAGTTATTGCATAGGCTGTCAAGATATGCCTCCATGCTCTTCCTCAAGAATTCTTTGAATACATGAAACATTGACCATTGGAAAGTGGCAAGAACATTGGTTAGGCCACATGACATTATCATAAAGCATGTATTCTTGAATTGATAGAAAATTTTGTTTTTTGTAGGTCCTTAGGAGAAATGGCCTCTTAGTTATATCCAAAACAGGCATCGAGGAAGTTGTAGCCTTCCTTGGCTCATACCCCTTGGGCAAAGGGTAATTGTTGTCATTAAGGTCATTGTGGGTGAAGGATGCATAGCCTAAGCTTTCCATTCTTCTTGGGGACTAACACTATGGATGGCTCCAACTATACGTGCTCAATTTTTTGAATAAAACCCAAAGCCAAGAACTTATCTTCATCCTTTAGGTTAGCTTTGTGGACATCCTTGTAGGTATAAGGTCTCAACTTCATGTATTTAGCATCGAAAGCAATCCGTATTTCGTGTGCAAAAATCTCAAGATCTACTCCATCTACATCGTTATACATCCATGAAAAACATATTGGAATTATTTAAGTAGGCCAATCATCCATATTTCTTCTCCTTTAGACATATTTCTTCTCCTTTAGACACATCCTTACCTATAAATGTACAACTTTCTTCACCTTCCTCAATAGTAATTATCACTTTTATTCTGTTTTCTCTCTCTTTTCATATGCCACTCCTATTATCTTTTGCTTAGGAATTTGGGTGGGAATCTTCTGCTCTTCTACTTTATAGTTCTTAAAGTTTTAGAAAGCCTCAAAACATACAAAGTTACTAGTAGTCTCTTCCTTCCTTCATTGAGTTAATGTCACGTAGACATTCTCCTATTTTGAAGATAGATGGGTGGTCTATCGTGTAAAATTTGGGATTGGCTCCTATAGCTTGCAAATATCTCTTCAAACTCAAACCCTAAATCAATGATGATGGAATCTACCTATTTTTCATGCTTCTTGAGGTCCTTTGATTCCTTCTCCCCGATCATTCTTGTGAATATGTATATGTCAAATCCATCCTCGTCTACACACATAGTCATGGTCACTATTTGTTCATTGAAACAAATGTCCAAGGTGGTTAAAATATATGAGAATGTGACTCTTGAGAGTTAATGGAGTTGCCTCTTAAGTTGGGACATATGGAGATGTGATTTTGTAATATGGCTTGATTAGTTTCCAAAAGTAGGATTGGAGGAACTTCCACTCCTCCTCTTCATGATCTTGCATCACGAGAACATCCACTCCCTCCTCCTGATGATCTGGCATTGCCTGATGATCCAAAGGGGCTTCCACTCCCTCCTACTAGTGATCCTTTGGCACGAGTGAAAGGTTCCTCCATGTTGTTGCTCTTCTATGGCCACTTAGTTGCTCCTCCATGGTGTTGCTCTTCTATGGCCACTTAGTTGGCAATCCCATTCTCCAGAGTAATCATTTGTTTCTTTGCAAACATGATTTTTTTTTTTCCACCTATTCTTTGAGAATTCATGAAAGTTCTTTAAGTCCTAATATTGACTCAAATACTCGTTGAATACCTTATCTTTGATAGAGGAAGTCCATTCAAATCCTTTTTTATGGTAACACCACTTGTTGCCAGGGTTTAGATCAACTGTCAACATAGACATTATGTTCTCTAGGTAATGGTTGGTAGATTATGTGTGCATGAAATTAATAAAATTAGTATGGTTTGCTTCATTAGATTACCTTTTGTTTTGGTATATAGTAAAGCCTATGCTCACACCATGGCTTCACCCAACGTAACCTTTATCTGAATGTGTCCTTTTGGGGTACTTAAAGATGCACAGCTATTCCCTTGGCAATCCAAACCAACGTACATGATCACAATGAAGGTTTCTTTTATTAAAATGGTGTGATGGAATAAAAGTCGTTATAATTTCTTTCTCAAAGAGGTGTGATGAAGCCTTGATGCTAGATCATCAACCATGGCATGAAAGCTCGTTGCCGTCAATGGGGATCATCCAATTAGAAATAACGACAACAATGACATTAATGCTAGTAATAACGTTTGGCTGTAGCGTTGGCCTTCAAGCAAGTTCATATTAGTTGGGCCTTGTCACACGAAGCATTACAACCTATAAATGGTGCTCAATGTAAAGAATTTCCAAGACAATCTCCTAGCCAATCAATTTAAATTTGTAGTAGAAAACCAAGCGGTACTACATTTTGTAGAGAAGCCTTGCAATATGGATAGACTAGTAAGATGTTTCTTACTACTGATGGAGTTTGAATTCGAAGTAGTAATGAAGAAGGGTAATACTTATGCATTAGTTGACCATCTATCTAGAATGGGACATGGAGAACCTCTCAAACGGGTGGCTAACGAGACATCTATTTAATATGGAGGTAGTCCCTTATTGAGTCAAATGATTATCTCCCTATGATCCCCTAGGTTATAATTGAACAAGTTTTTTTTGTTCCTTTTTACTTTATTTATTCTAGAAGTTCACATCTTTCAACGTAGTTTTTAATTTATTTAGTATTTATGAGTTGTATGGTGCTTTTGGAAATACTGTTTTAATCAAATAAATGTTTAATTCATAAATATAATATGAATTCCATAGATACTAACCTTGCCACACACATATAATAAGCCCAAAGAGCAAGCAATACATTGTAGGAGCAAGTTATTGCCAAATTTTAACAAAAATTATGTACTAAAAAGATTCAAATGGATTCATGTTGAGATGCATGAATGATAATGAGAGGAATACCTTCATACACTAGGCCAATCATACCATTTACAAAGCTCATGAAGCTAAGTGAAAGATTTTATACAATCTATATAAACCTGGTGTATATTGGCATGATATGCAAAAGGACATACAAAAGCATGTGAAAGCTTCCATGGAGTGCCTGCAAAAGGAACCTGGTGAGACTTTGTATGTAAGGTACTAAATGATAGCACCTAATTGGACTAGACCCATGGTAGACTTATTGGAGCATAGCACATACTCCTTAGGGGCTATTGCAACTAGGAAACAAGCATTAGAATAGAAGATCAGAGATTACATAGTCAAGGTAATCAATTATTCAAAAGAGATCATGATGGGCAAATACGATTATGCATTAATGAGACTCAATAGTGTTTTCCATCTTGGAAATGGCTCACGAGAGAGCAACATGAATAGAATTTTATCCATGAATAGGAATTGTTTAAAGCACATAAACACTCTGAAAATTGACTTTCAATGGATAGACCAATGCATGCCTAGAAACGTGATCAATGAAAGTCCCAAGGTATAGGTAATTCCCAAACAAAGGTGTCCACATAGGAACACATACATCACTATTATGAACAAGATGCAATTTACACGCAGCTCTAACCCAATTATCTTATGCACCGCCGATTGACACTATGTGTTCTCCTAACGACACAAACCTCTATCCCAATTTATCCTCCCATTTCATGTATGTAAGGTTCTATATGTATGTTTATATACATAAAGGTTCTATATACATATAATGCTTCCATGAAAATTCATAAATATTTTGAACTACATTACAATATGTATGACAATTTTAAATCAATGTTTTATGATGGTTTTGTGTAAACATCAAAAGACCATAGATCAATGATGAGTGTTATTGATTTTTACCATTAGTGTCTATGGGACAAACCAAATGAGAATTGGACACTCTTGTATATGTATGATCTAGAAAGTCATATAGTGGCACAACAAGCGACAAACTACATAGGGACTGTCCATTTATGATACGTGTGTTGGATGAATTCTCTCCTTAGTTCTTTGGTTTTGTACATTACTCTACAAGTTTACATAGAGAAGTACAAAGCGCATTGCAATCTCAGTAGAAAGGTATGTTTCACTGTCAAGAGCCTATAAAATCCACTTCACTAGTATTTGAGTAATTTTACACGTGAATATACATAGTTTATCCAAAATGTACAACACCTTGGAAACTCCAAGGCTTGCAAAAAAGGTGGCAAACAAGGCATAGAACTTGGAATACCTTTTCATCATTGTCACCATTGGAATTTTTAGTTGCATGTGAGGGAGGACCTACACACTCAAGGTTTATGGAGGAAAGGATTCCCAAGAAGACATCTCTCATAGTACTATCTTCCATGGAGCTTGCTTGATTGACAATTTCTAGCCACTAAGCTACACCCATTTGCTGATTGAAAAAGAAAGAATATTTTTTTTTCCTTTAATTATAAACATCATTCGGTTCTTCAAAGCTTCCATAAGCGAGCTAGAGGAAAAGGGAAGTGGGAGTCCTCCCTTATAGCCTTGCACACATGGGCTCCTACGTGATTGCAATGTGGCACCCACGTGAAGGGCCATGTGAATGCTCCACTATATGGAAAGAAGGGGAAATTCAATAAAGGTAGTTATGTGGTTGGGAAGACAATATGATGCATCTTTTTAAAGTGGTTTAAGCCCATGGGTATAGCTAGAAACATCATTTTCTTCAAGTTCATAATCAAGTGGATCTTCTAGCAAAAGAAAGGGACGCTCATAAGAGATTTAGCTATGTGAACCCATTCCAACAATGATATCAAGAGGAAGAAATTTCTGTGAGGACCAATGCTCCACCCAAGCACCATTGTTGATGTGAAAGGGAGCAAGCCAAACCCATGAGCACTTTCCTCCATCGACTTTACAAGGTCATGATACAAATGTTTTGTTCTTCATCTTGTACTTCCAATATTTCTGTTTCACCTCCATCTATAGGATAAGAAAGGTTAACTTTGATCTCTAGAGAGACTACAACGTGGACTACACATCCACTGATCATGGTACATGCTACATAATTTTCTTCAACTTTGAGAAAGATTAAGAAGTGCTTTTACAAGGATTTTTGAGGTAGAACCACACATATATGTAACATGGGTTGTGGATATGGGAAAGGGACAATAAATTCATTTCAAAATCAAGAATTTGTCAGCTATATGAGCTTGCAAATCTACAATTTCTCATCTTCTCTCACTTCTCTTACAATCACAACTACCTTTATCTTATGGGAGGCATAACATCATGCTTGATTTTTAGAGATCTTGGTCTTCTTTCAAATTTTTCTTGTCACATAAGGTTTATGTCCTAAATAATAGCATAGAATTTCGATAAATATTCACAAGTCAAAAAATGTCTACAATGTTGAGCAACAACTGGTCAAGCACTTTCAACAATTTTTCATAGAATTTTCACGACCAAATTGACTTCTATAACTTGGAGAAGTGTGATGGAGATGAAAATAATGTATTTGAGGTATTGCTAAACCATGGCAAGGATCGGTGAAAACTAATAAGGTGCACACTTTAAGTTCATGTGAGCTTTTGGGAAGCTTTGGATTGGTTTTTGGAGTCAAAACTGATTTGTATACTTTAAGAGTGTGATCAAGACAACCAAATATGTTCAATCTGATTTTGGGTCTGGTGAGGAGCTTTAAAAAAGTTCCATCACTTCATATATTGCACCAAGTTAACTTTGGAAAGCTTGTATTACACCAAGTAAGTGTTCCAATGTTATATTTATCTTATTCTAATTATAATATCTACTTCTAATATGATTGCTAGATCTCTAGTTTCAAATTTGGGAAATAATGGAACGGTAGGAGTAAGAAATGGTACGTCTAAGATCTTGACATGATCAATAAACACTAGAAGAGCAAGAATAAAACATAAAAGAAGCTAAGAAAGAGGTTCAAAAATACAATGATCTTCGTGATGAAGTAAAAGACAAAACCAACAATTAGAGGCTACTTTAGGCAATGAAGAAAAGAGAGACCTCTTCTCTTCATACACCTTAGACTAAAAGGAGGGAGATGATCCAAACTAGAAAACACAAGGGTGAACATTCTAGGGAGACTCCCCTCCTAAAAGCTCATAGAGCACCCACTTTTATAGAGGATGATAGTGAGAAAAATAAGGATGCAGTCTACATATTCTTACAAAAGTGGAATGAACCACATCAAATGGAGGGTATCACACTAGAATATCATGCATTAACAATTAGTCTTTCCGTTGGCCCATGAGAATATAAGTGGTAGATGAATCTTGAGGAGGCAAATTCTATCCCTATAGATTAAATGCAATTTGAAGCTCTTTTCTTTAGAGAGGTTCTACCTAAGAATTAAGAGGAGAGGAATTATCCCACTATGGAGAGATAATTCTTGCGTTGAAAGGGCTTGATGATTTCGAAAAGAAAAGAGGGTTTGTGAGGGGCTTAGATAGGTCCATTAAAGTAGAGGGGAGAAGAAATACTCTTGAGATGTTTGAGGAGGGGATCAAATATGCTTAGACATATGAGAAACAAAATCATCCTTAGTATACTCAAATGGAACCAAGTTAGCGCCTTAAACTTTTTAGTACAAGTAAATTTTAAAAAGGGCTAGTCATGGGGAAAAAAATATTCTTCCTAAAGAAAAAAAATCCCAAAAGAGCTTATGTTATCCATACAAAATTTGAAAAGACCAAAAAAGAAGACGTGTTTAAGGTACTTGTTTCCCAACCATGCATAATGGAACTAGCCTAAATGCAAAGAGAAACAAATCAGGACCAATGAATAGTACAACCCTAGACAACACAAAAGGTGTTCCACTTGGTGCAAAAACTTCTAATTTTTGGCAATACTAGCTCCAAAGAGACTAAGGTGATGTACGAGGATAGTGTGCAAACCTACTATTTGAGACTTCCAATTTATGGAAACACTAGTGCAAGGAGGTCCCTATGGTCACCATAGCTTGGACCACATGACCTAGTTGAACTCCATGATAGTGTATACAAGACCAAGATGAGAGTCATGATTGATGACTCCTCCACATATAACTTCATAAACTATGATCTAGTGATAAACTTGAAAATTTCTCAATATTGAATTGCATCTATGTATGTAATGTCTATGCTGTAGGGTGAGGGTAAGAGAGTATGGGACACAATAGTTTCAAATCTAGAATTTCACATTAAGAGATTTTCATATCATGTGGACTTTACGCTAGATTAGAATATTTATTCAATCAATTACATCATGCTAGGTATTTTACCAAGATTTATCTTAGGTACGGATATCATCAGATTAGGATTAGGGCAATGGCTATTTGTAATACTGCCTTTAGGACTACATGTGAGTTTTTGATGATATTGCTTGGAATCACCAATGCTCCAACTACATTCATGAAGTTCATGAATAATATTTAACCATCTTGTGTTGGAAAATTTTTTGTTGGATTTTTCTGACAATATTCTAGTTCATGGTAGATCAAAAGAAGATCACTTTCAACACTTGCATAAAGTACTACAAGTATTATGCAAAATTTTGAACTTTGTAAAAGAGTCAAATGGTTAATTCTCCAAAATTGAGATCTTGGCCATGTAGTCCCCCAACATGGAATCTAGATGGACCCTAACAAACTACGAGTTGTTATGGACTCACCACATCCTAGAAACCTAGAAGAGCTTTAGATCTTCGTGGGTTTGCTGGAGTTCTAATGGAGAGTCATTAGGAACCATGCAAAAATACTTTTGTCCATGTTGGAATAGCTTCAAGGGAAAGGGAAATACTTTCATTGGTGAGATGAACAAAAGAAAAGTATGCAATTTGAAATTAGCAATTACTGAAACTCCAACAGAGGATCCAAATTAACCTTTTGTGGTTGAGAGTGATGTGAGTGATTTAACTATAGGAGTGGGTTCTAGTAAAGGATTGTGAACTACTAGCCTTTTAGAGCAAGAAACTAGAGCCTTCTCAAAAGAATTACTCCATTTATGAGAATGATTTGTTTGAAATTATCCATGCTTTGAAGAAGTAGAATCATTAGTTATATGGTGCCAAAGTCACAATATTTTGTGATCATGAGAGTAGTAAGTGGATCTCTAATAAAAAAGACCTTAGAGGTCACAAGTCTTCATGAGTAGAGACCATTAAAGAATTTGATGTGGTGGTTGATTCACTTAGGTGCATGGCTATGCTCAATGGGTTGATTTTTGATTAGATCACTAGTGAGCTACTTGAATCCATTAGAGGGGGATGCATGCTTGATCCTATATATTCTAAGATATGGAAAGCCATAGAAAATGGGATCTTTGTACATTCTCTTGGTAATACATTCAGTATTGTGTGTTGTGCTCCAAGCTTCTTCTTCTTCCTTGTGCTGTTCTTGTGCTTCCACAGACCTCAATCTCCAACAATTTTGTATCAGAGAAAGTCACCACTTCATCTAGGACATCGTTGACACCCCTCCAGTCACAGTCTAAGAATTGCATGAAAATTAGTGAGCATACCCAAGGTGATTAGGACTTCAAAATATCTTCACTTTGTGGTGTCAAAATCGTGATTTGAGCTTGTTTCTGCCTCTGAATGCGGTATAACTTTGCCTATGCAAGCACTTTTGTTTTTTTGTGCGAAATATATATACAGGCTTTGGTTTGCCATTATAAGCACCTCAAAGTCTGCTACATATTTAGTAGATCTTGACAGGGTAATTCAATTTAACTTTTTGAGATACATTCATTTTTTTCATTAGGGTATTTTAGTTAGTGGCCATGGTTGAAAGTAGTGATGTATTCCATATGTTGGTTGTTGAGGATAAGTTGGATGGTACCAATTATCCATTATGGGCTTATATGATGCATCATGTATTGGTTGCAAAAGGATTGTGGAATATTGTGTAGGGTGTTGAAAAATGTCCTATTTCACCTACAAACATAGTTGTTGAAGGCAATGCAAATGGTGTTGAAGATGGTGATATTCTTTAGGTTCTTGTTCATACTACGGTTCCTGTTGCGCCTATTGCAGAGCAAATTTTTTGGGGTGGCAAGATGCTCAAGCAAATGCATTGAAAGCCTTGTCTATCAAACATGCCATTATTCCTCACATTCGCTCTTGCAGAACAACAAAGGATGCTTGTGATACACATACCACTTTATACCAAGCAAGGAATGAGGCTCGTGTTGCTTACCTCCGAGAATGGTTGGAAAGTGAGAACATGAATGAAGGAGATTCCATGGACATTTTTTTGGCAAAGATCAAAGATTTGAAGGAGCAGTTGATTTTTGCTGATGAAGTCTTGCCTGACAGTACACTTGTGCAGAGTGTTCTGAATGTTCTTCCAGTTCCATATCAGAGTTTTGCTTCTACTCTTCGATTGATGATGAAAATCAATCCAAATGCCTTAACATTTGAGGAGTTAGTCTCTATTCTATTGCAAGAAGATCATTCTAGGTAGAAGAGATCCATTATGCATGTTGCAGATCAAGATTTCTTGGCTAGTAAAAAGGGCAAAGGTAAATGGAGCTCTTCTACTAGTAAACAAAAATCTGCTAATTTTGCACAATCAAAGAAGGATGATAGATATAAGAAGAAAATAGAAAAGTAAAAATTGTTTTGCAAATACTATAAAGCAAATGATCATGTCATAAAGAGTTGTACAAAACTTGGTGCAAAAGAGGCAAAGAAAAAATAGGCTAGAATGGTTACTGTAGAGGCCTCTACACCCAAAATAGAGTTTGCTAATCTTGTGTAGAATGAAGAATGGGCATTTACCATTGTCTATAGTTTTGAACCATCTTCTCATGAACAATGTGTGTCTCTAGTAGACTCAGATGTTTGGTACTTTGATAGTGGGGCAACCAAACATATTATCTGCTTGGCATGGTCGTAAGCCATGTGTTGCTCACCTACGTTTTTTTGGTTGTCTGGCATATGCATTAGTGCTTGACCAACAACATAGGAAATTAATTGATAAAGCAGTGAAATGTATTTTTGTTGGGTACAATTCTGAAAGCAAAGGATATCATCTGTATCATCCATAGACTAAATGCATTTTGGTTAGCTGTGATGTTTTTTTGTGAAAGACGCTATTCAGCCCTTACTTTCATGTACTAAGGAGATATTTGTTAGCTCCAAACACATGTATGATACTTTGTTGCCTCTTTTTATAGGTGGATAGTCTAATGTTGGTACCTCCTAATGAGGCCAGTTCTCAACCTTTATAGGTTTCATGTGATGATGCAAATCATTCCACTTCTGATGTAGATTTACATGATGCACTTGTTAATGAGAGACTGATATTGAGGAGGCAAAAACTATGCCAAAATGGAAGGTCCAAACTTTGCATGATAGCAAATTAAATGCTTTTGAATGGTGACTTGCATGAAGAAGTGTATGTTTTTGAGCCCTGTGGCTTTGTGCAAAAAGGGCATGAAAACCAAGAGTGTAGGTTGAAAGAGGCATTATATGGCTTGAAGTAAGCACCACGTGCTTGGTATGAAAAGATACATGCCTACCTGATTACACATGGTTTTGAGAATAGTCCAATTGAGAGCACCTTATACATTAAGCGTGCAAATGATGTGCTTCTAATCATTGTTGTCTACATTGATGACATGCTTCTCACTAGTCCTATCGAGAAGCATATTGCTGATTTTAAGTTTGATTTTGATGCCTCATTTGAGATGTCAGATTTTGGGCACTTGCATCATTATTTGGACATTCAATTTATGCAAGTGATGTGTGTGAACACACTAGGACTATAGTGGCAATTTTTTCCCTCTCTAGGAGGTTTTTTCCCCTCGGCTTGTATATATGCCTATAACCCTAATGGTCACTTATCTTTGTACATTCTCTTGGTAATACATTGAGTATTGTGTGTTGTGCTCCAAGATTCTTCTTCTCCCATGTGTTGTTCAGGTGCTTCCATAGACCTCGATCTCCAACAAAATGATCATGTCATAAAGAGCTATCCAAAATTGGCTACAAAAGAGGCAAAGAAAAAAGGGGTCAAAGCGGTTGTTGTAGAAACCTCTACACACAAATCATAGTCTAGAAATGTTGTGCAGAATGAAGAATGGGCATTTAATACTATTTGTAGTAATGACTCATCTTCTCATGAACAATGTATGTTTACATTAGACTTGGATGTTTCGTACTTTGATAGTGGGTCAACCAAACATATTACCTCACAACATAATTTCTTCACTTCACTTGAGCCTACCCCTATAGGGAATACTGTCAACATGCACCAACAACTCCTCTTATCCTGTTATGGGGTTGGTAACATCATTCAAACTACTGCTAATGGTAGTTCTTTTACATTTTTGGATGCTTTATTTGTGCCAAGGATCAAGAAAAATTTATTATTAGTTTTAGCATTAGCCAAGATTGGCTTGGTTGTGGAATTTGTTGATGATAGACGTACAATCCATGATTTGTCAAATGGCAATGTCATTATTGCTTTTTGCATTTTATGTCATGGGATGTATAAGCTCATATATTATGAAAAATCTATGAATGATTCAACATGTGGAGTTCAAGATTCTCAAGCTATGTCAGATGCAAATCTTTGGCATGCATGCTTTGGTCATATGAATTTTGCTAGTTTGCTATGCCTACAAAAATTTGAAATGGTGTCCTCTAATTACATGCTTTTTTTTTAACTCTCATTGGGTTGGTTGCTATGACACTCATGTGTCCATTAGTGGTTTTTGCTTCATGCTTGGTAGCTCATGCATATCTTGGTTGAGCAAGAAGTAGCCTACTGTGGCCACTTCTAGTTGTGAGGTTGAGTATAGGGTAACTTTCATAGCGATTGTTGAGTGTGTCTGGCTCAAACACCTTATGGGTGATTTGGATGTTAGTCAGTCTTCTGCGATCACCATCTTCACTAACAGTGAGAGCGCATTGGCACTTATGAGGAACTGTGTGTTCCATGCTCGCACTAAGCACATTGAGGTGCACAATCATTATGTCAAGGAGAGGTTCTCTGCTGGAGAGATCAATTTGGCATATGTGCCCACACATGAGAACATTGCAGACCTTTTAACAAAGGCTCTGCTTAAAGAGAAGTTTGAAGCTTTCTGCAAAGCTTTGGGCTAACTTCCTTTTGTGGATTGTTTCTAGATAGCTTGGCACTTCCTTATACATGAGTGCCATCTCCTCATCCATCGCATCACTCCTAGGGGGATTTGTTGATATATTTAGGTAGTGATGTGCGTGAACACACTAGGAGTGTCAGGGCACTTTTTTCCCTCTTTAGGAGTTTTCCCCCCAGCTTGTATATATGCCTATAATCTTGACAGGTCACTTATCTTTGTACATTCTCTTGGTATTACATTCAGTATTGTGTGTTGTTCTCCAAGCTTGTTCTTCTTCTTCATTGTGCTATTTGCATGCTTCTGCAGACCTCAAACTTCAACAATTATAAAGATATTATCCAAGAGATATTAGATCAATTGTAAGAACTCCTTTTAGTTATCTTAGAAAGATATTAAAATATATTCATTGCTCAACAATAAAATTTATAGAGCATAGTGGAAAGCCAAGAAGATATGGATTTCATCATCAACAAGAAGTGGATTCCCATAAACAAGTGAATTTCATTGAAGATGTGAAGGGAAGTAACTTTTAATGCTTCTTATATTCCTTTCATACTTTATTTTCTTCATTACATGAGCGAATACATTAAATAAAGTATATATTATGGAAGTAAGAGAGCGTAAAATGGAATGATGGAAATACATTTCCTTATATTAGTTTTATAGAGAAAGGTATTAGAGGAATTGTGGCATACATAGAATATGCATGGAACGCGTCTTTCTTGCAAGCATAAAGGGATTCTAAATATATGTTTGGGCAAGTGCAAGTATGCATCGAGGCACCCTTTTCAACTTGTTGTAAGGTTAAGTGAATTCTTGGGCATACACGTAAGTATGAAAAAGCCCAAGGTCCAATAGTAGTGATTGTCCCAAGCTTACAAAATCAAAGCTGCCCTCAGTATCCAAGGATAGAAAGGATTGACATAGCTTTAATTAAAGTAAGTGCTACTTTAAAATTGTCCAGTTAGAATTGCTTGTTTTTCCATGTCAAAATAATGCATTTTAAATGAAGTAGGTGAATTCCTAACACATTGAATGGGCATGGAATGTCCATCATAAAATGAAATGAACTCGAATATAGAATGTGAATATGCAATGAATATAGATTCTTGCATTCAATGGAATTCCATGCATGATTCAAAGTGGATTTCAATTTTTATTTTAACCTTGTGCATGTTAACCATCCTCTAGTTAGGAAGCGTATGCTTTTGGCATACAGTAAGTATGCAAATAAGTAGATAAGTATCACATAATGCATGGGTTTATGGGACAAGATTGAGAGAGAGAGAAATCAATTCTATTAAGTTTAAGGTTGAGATAGGAAATAATTTCAAAATATGAAGTCGAAAGCATAAAATCTTAATGGTACATTGAGGTTAGGTGACTCAATAACCATTAAATTTTTATTTTTTTTTATTTGTTGGCTTTATCCAAAATCCAACAAATATTACCACAAGATAGAGAAACCTGAAGCTTAAAAGTCCTCTTTATGGATCTTCAAGGTCCATAAAACCCATGGCATGTCTGATAATCAATGCTAAAGACTTAGACTATAAGTCAATAAAGTTTCTCTTCTTATTAAACTATGAATGATAGTAGTATGAATTTGGATTCAAATATATCCAAAAGAAATACTAAAGACTATATGAGACATAAAGTTCAAAGGCATAAATGACTTCAAAGATCCTATAAGATCCTCCCTTTTTGAAAAGAGGTATGATCAATTTGAATCTTTAACATGGTTGCTTCAAGAATGAAGATTTGTAATGCATAATGCATACTTGGAGAAGAAAAGAACTGAAGAGTTGAAATATACTCTAAATAATACTCCTTTAGAATAGGTTCTATGAACAAAATGATTTATCAACATAATTAAATACATGACCATCGGGATAAATGAGTGACGGGTTAATGAATATTTCTGTTGAAATAGATGCATAGCTTTGTCAAAATATAACATCTAGTGTAAAAATACTAGCTCTATTATCAAATGGCATAGACAAAGGTACTTATGATTGCCTTTGATGAAAGAAATATCACAATAAAGGCTCAATCTTCAAAGTCCTTTCACTAATAAACTTGATAATGATATAAATTAGAAGGATTTTGATTGAACTTGAATCGAACAAGAAGAACAAAGTTTTCTCAATAAGCAATTCATGAGTAAGAAATAACGTTGTCTACACTAAGGTAAGAGTGTAAAATGGATGGTATGGGATATCTAGGTTTACACTCACTAAAGTGGATTTAATGATATGAGACACCACATTTAAAGATAATGGAAGCTTGAACTCAAGGATCTCCAATGAATTGCTTAGCCAACTTGCAATGATTGGATATTGGGCTCTGATTGGCTACATAGTTTGCAAATCAAATAAGCATAAATTCTTGAAAGGTTGTAGTTTTTGAGATTCCAAATCTTTAAAGGGGGAAGAAAGTGATTGGCTACATAGTTTGCAAATCAAATAAGCATAAATTCTTGAAAGGTTGTAGTTTTTGAGATTCCAAATCTTTAAAGGGGGAAGAAAGTTATCACTGATATGATACATCTAAGAAAAAGATGTGTTCCTTAACTCTTTTATGAAAGATAAGGAATCTAAGTGTGTCTGAGATTTAAACTAAAAAAAATTAAGAACTAGATATGCAAGGATGGAATTCATGAAAGAATTCTAGTTCGGGTGTTAATCAAAGTAACATCTAGCCCAAGATTTGAAGCCTATCCATAGTAAGGTACTTGAGAATGGATAGAAGCTAGTCTAAGACTTGAATCATATCATAGTAAGGTGCTTGAGAATAGATAACATGGATCTGAATGTAATAACGGCAAATTTATGAAGTCAATGGGTCGACATATAATTGTTGATCCCTAGAAGAAGAACAACTAAAGGTTTTCAAAAATTAATAGGGTGTTAAAAACTTGAGCTAGATTAAAAATCATGAAAGCATGAGTTAAAATCCTAGCTTATAAATATCCGTAGAGGAGAAGGGATCCAAAGGAGAAGGGAATTGGTCTTTCCCCAAAATAAGTTGGCTAAAGAAATATGGGAGTAGCAAAAGGAATCAAACCTTTTGGAGTTTGATAAATCATGCCAATGAAAGGTTAATGGTTAAAACAAATATTAATTGGCATTGGACACTGTAGTCCTTGCTCTCATGTATATGGAACCAAAGAGTCCAAAATATTTTGGATCATAGAAAATGATAGGAGCATTAAAAGGACAATGAAAGTAGAAATACAAAGGTGTAGTCCTATGGTTGGACAAAGAACCCACTAGTATGGGACACCCAAAACTAAATCCCATTGCAAATTTTCTACGATGGCCAAAGAGAAAAGAAACTCAAGATCCAATAGAAAACATTGGGGTAAGCCTTAAAGATAAGACCATTGAGAGTAAGATCTCAGGTTCATTAAGGGGTGTGGAGATGTATCTCCTTGAACCAATCAAGTACATTTTCTTGTATTCACAAGATGGTAAATGGAACAATGTGACATTTATCTTGGACTATGCTATCCTTTATCCTCTTAATAAGATTCATAATTTTCAATAAAAAACATAGCCAACTTTAGATTGTACAATAGATGCGGAAAGCATGATGATTAAAACTTTAGGGTATTTTTTGAGATAAACTCCAAAAGTGAGGAGCTTGCTTAAAAGCCTATTTGAGTATAAAGCCTTGAATGAGAAAATGATCTGATGAGAAGAAGTGACTCAAGAATGGTCAAATAAGTTCTTCAAAGGGTTTGGGATATGATGCCAAGAAAGAGTATCTTTCTACAAGAGCTTGGAACTTAAAGCAAATTAAACTTGAGTCTTTTAGCTCCATTGAATAGATAAAAAATTTAGCAAGAAGGTATCTTGATGGATTGTTAAGTATTGTTTCTTAATTAATATGAGAATTTGAAGGATTTGATTATATAAGAAATGATTTGTTCCTCTTTGGAAAGTGTTGATGACCTTTAATGTTAGTATATTTAACTATCTATGGTATGAAACAAAGTTGCTTCATGATATTTAAGTCCTATTACCCTTTGAAAGAACTTGCTAAGCTAAGATGAACAAGGAACTTGGGTAAAGACCTAGAATACTAGTCTAACAATTAGATCTAATTCCTAAAAAAATAATTTTAGCCTTTGAATCAAGGAACTCTTGAAGATCAAAATGAAGAATTGACATGGAAGAATAGGGAAATGATCCAAGGGTCAACCAAGGGAAAATCAAGGATGATCAATACAATTTTAGTGAGAGATAAACTTTCCCAAATTGGCTTTATCCTTAAATAGTTGATCTTTATGTTTTAAGAAAATCCTAATGATTGATATAAGTCCACCTAAACTCCCAGGAACAAGGAGATAGTATTTTCCACTGACATTATGCAACATGTTTAGGCCAGGACTCACTAGATCCACTTTTTCTTAGCTCATACTCTTTATTAAGTCCTACCAACTACAAATTAAATATATCTGTATTTTAAAGGGACTATAAAAGATTAAGTTAGGTATAGAACATCTCCAAATTCCTCTCCTTTCTATTGAAAGTGGAAGATGAATCTTGTTTCTATCCCTTTCAAGATAGAGATAGGATCTCTATTGCATACTCCTAAAAGAATATACATTTCTAGGAAATAACAAAGTGTACAAAAATGTAAGATTACATGGAGCTCGAGGTTTGTGAAAGTGCCAAAAGAAAACAATTAAGCTAAGACCACCGAAGAAATCCACCCATTTCACTGGTACATAGGTACAAGGTAGCATGTACATTCATTGGGGCTAAGGGAAAGTGATTTGGGTAGGGATCCTGATTGCTTTCCTTTGAGATTAAGGAAGGTAGTATCCCTTATCTAATTATAGTAAAAAATTCTAAAGGGAGAGATTACCATGCTCAAAGTGTGGATCATGGGCGATGGGAGAATACTCTACATATTATACCTAGACGCATTTTCAAGGACAAAAATGTTAAAGGGGGAAAGGATTTTGTATAAGTATGGATCCAAGGGTTAGGAGACATGGGTTTTGATGGTTCAAAATCAATCATAAAACCCTTGCAGTTTATTGAAAATACCTTGGGAAAGTGTCTCCAACACTATGGTTTGAACCCTTGAGCTATTTGGATTTATTTACTCCCAATTGAAGGGTTTTGACCTAAGATTGATATTTCCTAAGGATATGGCATGTAACCTTTAGGGAGGCCTCTCAAGCCTTTGGACATGTATGTAAAAGCTTGGGAGGAGGCCTTTTAGAATCCGTGTGAGATCCATGTATTTCATGTGACTTCCAAGGTTAGAAGGCCTTAGATTCGAAGCAATGTGAGGGAAAAACTTGGAAACCTCTCCTTACATTTCCCCCTTGGCATAGATTTATATATGGGAGGAGTTGGCTTTGTGGAAACATGCTCTCTCTTACCCTTGCTGGTCTAGGCTAGTTTTTGTCGAATCTTTCTGGTTAGATTTATGCTTGGAATTAATATACATAATACATTAAATGTAACATAATCACAAAGAACTACTCCTAAAGTAGCTAACATGACCACACAATGAACTAGCTTAGACCACCAAGGTGAAGAGAGAGCATATCTTCCCCCATATATATACCTATAGCCCAAGGGTTGTAGGGCTGACATGTGTCAAAGTCAAAGTGATCACATCTGATCACATGAAAACACATGGGATCCCTTCAAAATCACATGTTCTCTTAAGAGGAGCTCTAGACTTGTATTTACACCTTGAAGGGGCTTGAATTGAATTATCCAATTAATAGAGCTCCACACCTTATGATAAAAATCCTATGACCCAAACCATTAAATTCCCAAGGGTTCACAAATAATACCCAAAGGTTATTCCAAAGGCTTCCCAAGGGTTTTCTTAGGAAACCCAAGGGTCTTAGCCCTTGAAACCCATGCAATGAACCCTATTTATAAAACATTATTCCCCCTTTAACACTTCCATCCTTGAAAATGTGTGTAGATATAATATGTGGATTATTCCCTCATGCACCATGATCTATACTAAGAGCATGGTCATTTCTCTTGTTAGATTCATTTTTTGTAATGAGATGAGCGTTACTAGCTCAATATAAAATGAAAGGAATCAAAATCCCTACCCAAACATTTTCCCTTAGTCCAATTGAATGTACATGCTTTCCTTGTACCTATGAAATAGTGAAATGGGTGGAGTTCTCTGGTGGTATTAGTTTAATTGTTTCTTTTTGGAACTTTCACAAACCTTGAGCTCCATAAAATCTTACATTTCAATACACTTTGACCTTCTTGGAATTGTAAAACTTCAGGAGTATGCAAAGAAGGTCCTACCTCTATCTCAATAGGGCCGAAAACTAGATTCATCTTCCACTTTTAATAGAAAAGAACAGAATCTTCATATGTTATGTACTTGACTTAATCTTTTATAGTCCCTTTTAAATACAATTTATTTAATTTTATTTGGTGGGATTTAACAAAAAGTATCAACTTAACAAAGTTAGTCTATTGAGTCCCTACCTAAATATGGTCATAAAATGAGGATGAAGGGCTTTGGTGTGCAAAACAAGAGGAGCAAGGAGGACATGGAATGAGAGAGAGGAGAGGAAAGACGCGCACAGATGTGTGGGAGCCTCGAATCCCACATAATGATCTCTCTTGAGGAAATGCTCTATATATGGTGTATATATATGAATATGGGGGTAAGGTCACATGACCCTTACATCCCCAACAATCTCCCACTTAAGGGTCAATGTGACCGTAAGTGGTAACACATACAAAGAATGATGTAGGACTATACAATAATGTACAGGAAGAGTCCAGATCTCAACCCGTACAGATCAGCCTACACCAACTGCCACGAACAAGGTGTATCCATGCACCTCAAACTGCTCTAGACTCATATCAACTAGAGTCAAGCTCATATCTGATTGATGCAAGGATTGATGAAGTTCCTGCAAAGCTCCCACTCACTCTATGCCTATGCCAATCATCAAGCGACTAACAACTCCAAGTGCAAATGCTCCAATAGCAACTGCAATGTCTGGTCTCGAGCATAACAACTCGTACATCAGACTCCCAAATGTGACGAAACATGTGCTATCCTGACTAACCTAAGCATGTCAGCCATGCCTATATCCAAGGCATCCAAAGCACCATCATCAAAACCAACATGTCCTGACATATCTGTGTCAACATATGGCATGAGCGAATCCAAGAATGACTCATGATCGTTGACTCATCAACATCTAAATCAGTCATCCTATCAACCAAGGATGTGTCTAGCTGTGCATCTCGAGAGCTAGTATGCTTTGGCATACATTGTGTATCATAAGAGCTATCCTGCTCTACCACACCAAGTGTATCATCATGCTCCATATGAGCTAACTGCACAACATCGACACCAAGGTCAAAGTGATGATCAAACTCTAACTGAGTATCATCATAATGCTCTACATGAGCATCCACATCATGCTCTAAAGCACCCAAATGATCATCCAAAGTGTGCTCCATATGAGCATCCACATGATCAAGAAAATCATGCTCTATATAAGCATCATGAGCATCCAAAACATTCTCTACATGTGCATCCATCTGAGCATCTAAATCCTTCCATACATGTGCATCGTAATGTCAACATACCTATATGTAGGTGGACAAAATGAGACATGACGAGTCTCACATCACTCATAAGGCTGAACTCTCACTAAGACGAGATTGTCTCTCACATGAAGTACCTGCAGTGGATACATATGCCCAATCCTGGCACCTCTGACAAGCATAAGCTGTCCCAACTACAACTGAAAATGATGCTCACCAAGGAATGCATAACATCTGCTCTTCTATAACTAGCTAATTGAAATCAAGCTCATAGGGAATGAAGGCACATAACATACATGTCTGAGCATAAGTGATGCTCCACTAGGTAGCATAAGGCATACATCTCTTGCACCCTCAATGTCATATGTAATACCATCAAGCATGTGCACACATCCAGGACTCTCACCTAAGAATCGACAAAACCACTCACGATGTGGAGTAACATGAAAAGTGGCTAATGCATCAAGCAACCAAGCTATATGTGTGCCATCCAATGAACAAGAGGAATCCTGAGATGATCCATAGGAGAAAGTGATGCCACCATCACTGGCATAATCAACTACCATAGACTCTCCTAAAATCACTACCTGACCTGCATCATGTGAATATCTCTGACATCGTCGTCGCATCCGCCTGAAGCAATGTTGTCGAATATGGTGCTCATGACCACAGTGCCAACATCGAAGCTATTGATGTGATCTATGTCTCACATGAGTAAATGGACTTGCATACATATCATGTAGTCTCTGCCATAATGCACTACTCATCTCCTCATACATAATAGACTCGTATATGGAATCCATAAGCTATAACCGGATAGTGGAGCTGGCTAATGCATCCATATCCATCCATACATGGTCGGGCATGTCACGAGGCCTGACATCTCTATGCACATACATGTGTAACCCTGCACGAACCAATGTATGCCACATCTGATCTTTCCATCTCAGAAAGTCATTGTCATGAAACCAAGAAGACACCATGCCGGAAATCCAAAAGACTAGCAATGTAACAAGAGACTAGAAATAATACTCTATCCTCAATAGGATCACACTTGCGTATCCATATGCATAACTCACATCACAAATATGCCACTGGAGAAGAAACCATGTGAACCACCTGTCACATAATCATGCATCTACCATGCATATAAAACCACGAGCATAAGCCTGCTCACCAAGTGTCCAAAGTGATCACGTAGATGTGAAAGAATCCTGGGAAAAATTCGGCAGAGTATCCCCTATAAACGGAGAAATCTAACAAGATAACCAATAGCAAAAGAACAATGAGTAACCTGTCATCACCATCACTAATCTAATAAGAGATAATGGAAAATACACATGCCAAAAACTGATAGCAATACATGCCAATACAATGGTGATACACCTCCCACTCAAGAATGAATCCTGTAAGATGATCCAATCTATCACGAACAACCTGTGACTAAGTGCAAGTGAATGGAGATAAGCAACGATCCAAAGCTATCACACAAGCTTCAAGATCCACTAGAGTTCTCTTCTAGCATAAAATCCATCAAAATTTTGATAGCATCTCCTCTATAAAATGGATTGTGAACCAAATAAACCATGTGGGAATCACCATCCACAATATCAAATCAGTGAATATATGCTAATAGAATAGCGAATCAAGGTGACAAATACATATGCAACTGAGGCTCCAAACTGGATCATGTACCTACAAAGAAAACAAAGATACAAGTACCAGCCAAGATCCAAGATCAACTCTCACAAAATGTTTGTGCAATCGGCAAGTAAATCCATAACCAAGTGGCATAAGCAAAATATAAACCACAATGCCACCATACATCCATGATCGAAATCATGATGACATAAACCTCAAAAAGGCTATACCACAATGTCATCTCACATACCAAACACGTGAAAAGATCATGCTCTACTCTCATATGGAGGAGCTACCACAATGATCATACATGGAGAATGTCATCAAGCTCCAAAGGTAAGAGATTGCACACCAAAAAATCTCTCTCGAAGAAGTTCCAAACCAAAATGAAACTCCAAAAGCAACTAGGGTTCTTTTGGTTAAAATATAGTGCTCTGTGTTCTGTTGTTTCAGAGATGATAACCTTTGAATCTAAACTTTTGCTCTGTAGCAAACTTCAAGAGCTCCTTTTTGTTACGTAACGAGATAAATAACACCTCAATCAAAGGTGCGTAGCTCAAGATATGCACAAAACAAACATCAGCTGTCAATTTCATCTTTACCTGCAACGCTGCTCCTCTATGTTTTGTAATATCGGTGACCTTGCACTCAGAATCTGGATCTATGTTCTTCTATATAGTTGTAGAGCCTATTCCAGGCTACGCATACCAAGTTGAGTCGTCTCTTTCCAATGTGTAAAACTCAACTTATAGCCAAAACACTCACCTGTTATCCAAGTGATCGTAAATTCATCTTCTACATTAGTCTACGTTTTTTGAATTTTCGACACTCTAGAGGTCACAACCAGGTTCTATGCCCTTCTGTGAAGTTGTAGCCCCTTTTTGTCAGCTACACATAGAACTTTAAAATAAATCAATCCAAGATTCTTAACTCGAGTTATGGCTAAAATACTGAACTGCTATTGAGAGATGCCGACCTGCACTTTCACCTCTTGTGACTTAAGCTTCCATTGGAGCTTCTTGCACACAAGCCTTCAACATGCTCTGATACCAATGAATGGCTTTGGTGTGCAGAACAAGAGCAAGGAGGACATGGAATGAGAGAGAGGAGAGGAAAGACGTGCAGAGATGCGTGGGAGCCTCGAATCGCACATAATGATCCGTCTTGAGGCAATGCTCTATATATGATGTATATATATGAATATGGGGGTAAGGTCACATGACCCTTACATCCCCAACAGAGGAGATATCATATGTTCTCATTCCTTGGAAAGTTAGGTGGACTTATATCAATCAACAACATTTCTTGAAACATAATGTTAAAGTATTCTAAGTGATGGATAATACACCCAATGTTTGGAAATTTGTCTCCTACTAGTGGTCCCTTGTCTAGATCTTGCTTGATTTTCCCTAGATTAACCCTTCGAAACTTTCCTTCTTCTTGCATGGTTTAATCCTTCTAGAAAATCTTTGATCTTCAAGATGCCTTTGATCCAAAGACTAAAATTAAATTTTTAGGAATTGGAATTACTTGGTAGACCACTATTTTAGGTCATTACCCAGGTTCCTTGTTCATCTAAGCTTAGTAAGTTCTTCCAAAGGGCAATATTTCTCAACAATCTTGAGCCAAATATAGATAGTTTTCTTTTAATAAAAGGAAGTTCCACCTTAGCCTACTCTCTCAGACTTATATTCAATAAAGGAAAAGAAAAGTACAAGTGAAGGGGACTAGTGCCCACAGGACCCCCCAAGTCCCACAGAGCAGGGGTAGATCTTACAAAGTTTAGATGGCATTACAAAGAAGGTTAATCATGCTCTCATCACCTCGTGTGGGGCCCACTTGGGTTTAAACTTGTTGTTGATTAGGAGAAGCACTTTATGATGCCTGAAAGGGGGGGGATTTCTTACAGTTGGCGATTCTTTTCTGAGGAGGAACAACGATTTCTCAATCGACCACTCTTTGGGAGAGTCCCCAAAGTTATAAGCACATCTTTCTCGCTAGATCTTCCAGAGGACCTCCCATATGATGGCATCTAGAGCGTCATTGAGAAGCCAGTCACTTCTCCCAACAGAGCTTGTTTCCAGCTAATATTCTTCTAAAGTCTAATTTTCTTTTTGACAATCTAATAGGGCCTATTGGAGTTGGGACAAGTAAAGAAGATTTGACCAACATCTTCAATGGACTGGTAACAATGCTTGCACCAAGGAGACACCCCACAAATTTTTCTAACCTTTAGGTTGGTCCAGATTCCATGATGAAGAATTTGCCATAAGAGGATAGACTTTTTGTTTTCTATGAGAGGGTGCCAGATAGCCATGAACTTCATTTCCCACCGCAGCTACGTCCATGACAGGCACCCGTTCTTATTGAGATTGACCTGATAATCAGTGTTTCCTTTTGTATTCGGGATATCCGTAAGGCCATTGCCATTATGCCAATTGAGACCCCGGGAACACGACACGTTGTGTCCCATGAGAAGATTGACTTTAGAATGGTCCCAAGCAAGACATCTGCTTTGTAAGATATTCCATTCTTCATAGGTAGTGCTGGCACTAGGGTCGATATCCTCGAAGTTGACCCAATGGTTGGTGTCTTGACTCCAGAGATGTTTCCATTCTCTGAAGCCCTTTTTCTAGAGCCTCTTGGCGCTTTGAATGTTCCAAGATTCTACATTCTTGATGCCATGGATCGGAAACCAAATAGAGTCATTCTATCTGATACCAGCCACCCACTTCCAATCTTTATTGATTCTTATAAAGCTTTTGAATTTATTCCAACTCTTCCATAGGGAGCACACAAGGTTTGAGCCTTTGGGGAAAACCAAGATCGGGGAAAATAAAAGGGTCAGAATGTCGAGATTCTTCCAATTTAGGAATCCCACCAAAGTCAACACATTCTTGTTTTTGAAGAGCTTGGCCCACAAAGTCTCCCTGTTGCACCACGCCTTAATCATCCATTTTGCTGCCAGTTTGGTAGCCATGCAACCCATGTCCAGAATACCAAGGCCCTCACTATCCCTTTGGCTAGTGCAGATGGACCATTTGATTTTAGGAACCCCACTCTTGTTGTGGTCTCCGGTCCAAAGAGTTGTCCAAATACTTTCCAATTTAGACAACTCTTTCTCTTTCGATCTCCAACAAGAGAGGAAGTAAATGGTCGACAAGATGAGGAACGTGTTAATAACCATTGCACGACTCGCTAGATTGATTTGCATACCTCTCCAATAGTTTAGCTTGCTTTCAAGTCTGGCCAATACCCAGTTCCATCGCTGCTCCATCAAGATACCAAAGCCCAAGGGAATCCCAAGAAGCCGGAATACTTGGCTTGGGGGAATGTTTTGGCAGCCATGTTCAAAGAGAATGTCAGGTTGGATCCTAGCGACAGCTCTGAAAACGGTCTTTGAGTGGTTGATTTTGGATCTAGAGGCTTCACAAAAAGTGTCCAGGAACCTCCAAAGTGTCTCCAAACTAGAATAATCATTGTTGGAAAATGCGTTCATACCATCGGCAAAAAGTCTCATGGTGATCTAGCCATGGTTATGCGGCAACAAGAGGCCTTTGATATTACTAATCTAAACCCTAAACCCTAAACCCTAAACCACATCTTGTCTTGACTCATCTGCGAAGTCGAGGCCTTCCCAAATAGCAGTTATGGATTCCAAAATAGACCTGCCTTTGATAAAACCCTTTTGGTCCTCGCTTAATCAAGCTCCCAGATGGCCAGAAATTCTGTTGGCGATGACTTTAGCAATGATCTTATAACCTGTTTGAAGCATTGTAATTGGATGCCAATTCTCAATTCTGTTCTTTTCCCCTTTTTGTGGATTAATTTGATGATGCCGTTGTTGAGACCAGTCAGAAGTGCACCCAACTTGAGTTCCTCTTGCCAGACCAAGCAAAGAGGGGTGGCCAAAACCAACTTGAAGGACGTAAAGAACTCATTAGTGAGCCCATCCAGCCCCGGGCTTTTTCCACTGGGAAGGGCATCAATGACTGCAATGATTTCTTCTTCTGAGATAGGGGCATCGAGCAAGGATCAAAGGTTGTGTGCGATCCTATGGGAGGATACCCTAGAGATGGCCGCCATGCAGTCATGTCTATCAGGGTAGAAGGAAGTCAAGATCCCCAAGATTCTCGTAAAGTGTTCTTCAATGATAGTGTTTATAGATAGTTAAATATGTTGACCTTAAAGCTCACCAATGCTTTGTGAAGAGGAAGAAACCAATCACTTCAAATGATTAAAATAATTGAGGAACAATTCTTATCAAGCCAACATAATCCCTTCTTTCTAAATATCTATATACTGAATGAAGGTAAATGATTCAATTTTTATTTGTTTTGAGTTCCAAGGTCTCGCAAAAAAAAGCTATCTCTTTCATGGAATCATATCACATATCCTTCGAAGAACTTAATGTCCATTCCCAAATCATTTGTTCACATCATCCAAAGATTTAATGATCTTTCTATAACTCAAGGCTTTTTATTTTGAATAGGCTTGAGCTTTAGCAAGTTACTCACTTTTGGCATTTAAATGATAAAACTCCCTAAATTTTTTATCCTCATCTTTTCCACATCTACTACACTATGTAAAGTTGACTATGCATTCTATGAAAAGAATGCATCTTATTAAGAGGATAAAGGATAGCCTTTTTCTAAGGTAAATTTTAGGCTTATTCAATTTAACCTCTTGCAAATATAACTGTGTATTTATAGGGCTCAATTAGGTAGATCTCATTTACCTCTTTATAAACCTAAGAACTTATTTCTTATGGTCATATCTTTAAAGATTTCATTGATGTTTTCAATCAGATCTTGAGTCTATTTTCTCTCTGGCCATCAAAGAACATTCTCAAAGGGAATGAGTTCCCATTGTCATGTACTAGTGAGTTCTTTTTGCAATCAATAGCACTACAAACTTTATTTTTCCACCATCTTTGTCCTCTCAATTCTCTCTATGATCCTTAGTTCCTCTTGGAATTTCTTTGCATCATATTCATTAGGATGACTAAGGTGTCTAATGCCAATTAACCTTATATCATAAAGTTTTCTTGGTTTGATAATTAAACTTACCTTGGCATGATTTATCAAGCCACAAAGGGTTTGATTCCTTTGATCAATTTAGGTCATTTGGCTTTTATCAATTCCTCTATTCAAGTTAACTTGTGATAAGACCAAGTCTTTTCTCTTGTAGATCCCTTCTTTTTCCTATAAATTACCCATGGGATTTACTTGGGATCTTTAACTCGTACTCTCATCTTTCTTAAGTCTTTAACATCCTATTCATGTTATGAAAACCTTAGTTGTTCCTCAAGGTACCAACAATATTATGTTATCCTTTGGACTGGAGCTTAAGTATCCAATCTTTCTTTAAGTACCTTAATATAGATACACTTTATGTCCTTGGCTAGCTTACCTTTGATTGCTCCAAATTGAAATTCCTTCACGATTTGTGTCTTACTTTGTTTGAGTTTATATCAAATGTAAGGAGTACATTTCATATCAAATGTACTCCTTAACTTTTCACTATAGGGTCAAGAATGCATCTTTTTGTCTCAGAGTATCATGTTAATGATACCTTTCTTCCTCTTCTCCAAATTGAAGAAATGAGTTACCACTCGTCACTCTTGAAGAAAATTTTCTCTGAAGCTTTGAATGGGTCATATCTCTTGAAAAAAAGGGAGAATTTGATTGGGGGAGAAATTATTTTCTTCAAAAGGAGTACATGATTCAATCATCTCGTGGCCCAAGTTATCACTTTATGGCACTTTTGTCCCTCATTAGTGTGATCATTGTCCTCAATGATGAGTTCTTGAAGTTCTTAAGGCCTTTGAACTTGATGAGATCCTTCATGATTATAAAATATTAACCCAATATTGTGTGTAGGGTCTCATATAGGTTTTATTTTTTCAGACATTTTTCAATCTAAATTCTTATTACCACTAAGTTGTGGCTATAAGATGAGAAATATCACATGACTTACATCGAGTATTTTGCCTTGCTCGATAGGTATGCCATGGGTTTTATGGAACTAGAGAATCCATAGCCAAGACTTAAGCTTAGGTTTCTTTTTATGTTGTGTTAAGATTTGTTGGGTTTTGGATTAATCCAACATATACAAAGCATTAAATTATAATGATTATTGAGCCATAAATCATCAATGTAGCATTACACTTTTACGCTTTCGACTTCACATCAAGAAGATCCCTATCATCTTAAACTTTGATTAAACTTAATCTCCCTCTTAATCCATAAACCTATACATAAACCAAAACCATTCATTGATCTACATACATGGTGTATACTAAGAACACATACATCTTTTATTAGAGATATTGAGCATGCATAAGGTTAGAAAATTCAACCTCTCTTTAAGAATGCATGGAATTTCAAATTTGAATTCCATTTTATGCATGATAGTGCATCAAATATATGCTTGGGAGTTCTCTTCTTGTTCATTCTATGAAATAATGAACGTGCTATGTCTAACAATATTTATGAGGTGAATTCCATTCGATGCTAAAACATCTTATACTATTTGTGTATGCCTTAAGTGCGTCACTTTAAATTAATAAATTCATGCACCTTTCAATGTGCATATGGACTAGATAATTTATGCATGTAAAACCATATGAAGTATGAACTTACCTCCATCATCTCTACGTCCATCCTTTGGCTTCATGTGGATATTGCATTTCAATGCTTGGAGATTTGGACCATTTTAACTCTCCAATATTCTTCTATGGGCTTTTATACTTGTATGCCCAAGTATATTTACTCTATTACAAAATTCATGGGGAAGCCTAAATACAAGCTTGAACTTTTGCATTCCCTTATCCGAGTCATGTAAGGGGTATGTACAGAAAATATATGCATCCCTGTCATTGCCATATACCTATGAGGTACTTAAAACGAGGAAAATGAATACAAGGAAAAGGGGATGACTTAGCTTCGATGCCTCATAGCTTTTCATTGTAAACACTTGGTTGTCTTGGAATTGAAATGTTCCCAACCTTAAAGTCATCGTGCTTCTTCTTCCTTGCTTCATGATCCAAGTTGGGTATGATCTCTACTATATAAAATTGTTTATGAGTATGTCCTTTTCAGGGCTACCATATAAGGTGATATTACCCGAGTATGTCCTTTTCAAGGCTACCATATAAGGTGATATTACCCACGAGTTTGAACATTTTGAGACAATTAGGAGAGAAAAAGAGAGACCTCGCATGATCCCCTGCCAATGAAGCTCCTTCCATCCAAGTTTGGACTGCCAAAGGAAAGGCTATGTTAATCTTTATGATTAATCTAAATGTTAACAGATCTAAACGTGGGTTCTTGGGATGGTTAGAGGTCTGTAATACAGAGGCCCTTTATGTATTTTCCCCAATCACTTATTAACTTCTGGCAATTACAACAGATTCAACTACTACTTCCAACGCATAACAATTTCTTAACAATCACCGTAACCACATACGCAGAGCTTCTACTATTTATTTAGTATTACTGTTATAATCGCGCTTCACTCGCGATGCAATAAAATGTTAACAAAATACCTTATTTATTTCAATACTGAATGTTTACCAACGTAGATGACACCATAGTTGAATAATTTGTGACAAAGTCAACTCCAGCCAATCGCCCAAACAAGAGAGTCCGACAATGCGTCTGTCGTCTCTTCCACACATTGCTCTATTAACCACGAAAACGTTACAACATTTTGCATGACACCCTTTCAGTGCACGACTTTCCTAATTACAATTAATCTTCTAAATAATATTCTGGTGGCTTGACACTGGCATGCACGGTGGACTCAAACCTAGCAGGGTAAATTACAAGAGTTAAGCATCATCAATGATTCCTTGGATATACATGGTTATGGCTAACTTAAAAGTACGGGAGATTTTCTGCTTGAGGGATTCGAGCATCGCTTGCAAAACTTGAGGTTCGACCACGTGTGCATTAGTCCGCACAGAGCTGGAAGCGATCAATTGAGAGAGTAATACGTCAGCTTGATTCTGCAAAAATGCTTCTTGGATGTAGAAATCATTTGTGAGCATAGCATCATGGCGTAATTTCATTTTGGCAATCTCTACATCAATGCGAGATAACCACTCTTGCTGGATACCAAGTTGTTTCTCGCGGTGTTCGAGCTTTTGTGACTGGAACTGCATTGTTTAAAAGAAATCTTGTCGTTATTTCTGTATAGCTTCGACCTCCTTCTTAAGTTTTATGGTCCGACCTATTTCCTCTTCTAGTGACCGGCTTTTTTGGAAAAGTTCTTCAGTGACTGTCTTTAATTCCGCTTCTGCTTGTAAGGCTTTCGCAGCCATCTCTTGACTCTTCTGCTCGACCGTAAGGAATTGAAGTCGTGTTGTTTCTAGTAGATCACCCAAAGCCTTCAGTGCATCCTCCTTATCAGTTACTGTCTGAGTAAGTTGTCTGATCTCATCATCATGAGTTGGAATGATGGCATCTTTTCAGTCAATTGTCCTTGTAAAGTTTGGAGCTCGTCTTGTAATAAACTCGCATCTCGTTTCGCTGCTAAAAATTCTTCCTGGAGGGGTGCGATGTCCTCTTCGAGGAGATCAACCTTGGATTGATACTTTGTACATAGGGATTGATGGGCGTATTGTAGTTGGTGAGGGAGATGCTTGGAAAAGTGAATAAGGTAATTTCCTATCTGGGCTAATGGAGTCAATGAGTTAGGAACACTGAAAATGGAGATGGGGCAAGAGGGATTAGCCGAAACTGGGGAGGAAGAAGAAGGAGGCGAGTAATCGGGAGAGGAAGGGAGAGGATGGGCTACTGAATGGTGCGGTGAAGGAGGAGGGCTAGGCGGCAAAGGCACTTTGGAAGGAGAAAGGGGAAGAGGTGGATTTTTGGGTGAAGATGGAAGAGCAAGAGTTGTTACCATAATGGGCTGGATTTCCGATTGTACCATCACTTCCTCAATTTGCACTTGCTCTGTGACTTTCGCAACCTCCTTGACGGTGTTAGGCGATTGCTCCTGGGAATGAGGCTGCGACTGAACGATCGTATCACTGGGATGGACGTCTTCCATTACCGTGTCTGGAGCAACTTGAGCCTTAGGAGATGGTGGAGCAGAGAGGATCGGTGCGGAGAAGGTAGTATCCTGCACTTGGAATGTTGATGAAGGCTGAATGTGACTTTGAGAGGGGCTCAATTTGCGACGCTTCCCCCGAAAAAAATGGGGAGGTCTTCATTGTCTTCAACCTCTATTACCTGCACGAAATCTTTGTGAAAGAGAAGAGCATCCATTGGAGGAGGCTAGGCTTGTTGAATCGTCGAAAGAAGGAAAGAGAGCAGATGAGGAAGTCACGTGCGAGGGATGTCGCCTTTCGCCATCTGTTTGGAAACCGCTTGACATTCTCGATGAATTCACCGGAAGAAGAACAGGGCCCAATTAACCGCTTCTCATGTAGCGACGTCAATCATGGGGTAAAATGGTCATGAAATACCCTGAGTGTGTTTTTGGAGGTTGAGTGCGGCCACCAAGACCTGTAGGGTTGAGCACTCCGGTTCAGGGTGACAGAGAATCGTGAATTCATTGGATGATTGGCGCGGAAAGAGCTGCCTCATGGTCGTCATAGGTAGGAGGGGTATGTCTACACTACCCTTGTGAGGGAGATGGAATCCTTCATCGATGGTGTTTAGGGTGACAATGACGTGTGGGTTAAGACACGTTAGCGGCCAATAGGTTTTTGTAGCGGGAGTATCAGCTATATCAGAAATGATCTACGCAAAGAATGGGTGACATTCGATCGAATGCCATGGTAGTTCAACGAATGCTAAAAGCCCGCAGGTGCGCAAAAACTTGCTCAATTCAGGAGCGAGGCCAGCACAAAAGGTAGCGATATTTGCTAAAGATTCCATGGTAAGCAAGACAACACGAATGCAGACGAGAACACAGAACACTCAGAGCGCAAAAACACAATAGCGGGAGAAAGGGAGAAGAACGGGATTAAGTAAAAACACCGAATGGAAGCGCGGGTAGAAAAAATAATCATCACCAGTTATTGAGAATATGCATGCATAATGATGACATGCAGACATTAACAGAATCCTAGTCATTGAGTGCGGCAGCTAATCATGGTTAGGTAATAAAACGGGAATTTTATGGTCAATCAATCAACCAGAACATGCGTAATGGGAAGAGAAGTCAGGCAACAATAGTGACATAAACCGGATGGAGAATAAAATTACCAATAGATAATCAAGATGAGGAAGATGGGGCATAATACGAACGAAGTTTCAATCCATTTATGGATTTAGGTAGAAGAGTACCAGTTAAAGTGGATAACTAGAACGTAGCAGGTCCAGCATGATCTGCAATACGGTAAGGACCAAACACCCAAAGTTTGAACTTGCCCGCTCAATGATTAAACTTAGGATTATAAAACAAAAATAATTGTCATTTGGTAAAAACGGGAGTGCGGAGAAACCGATCATGTGTCTTAGCTTGACACAGTTGCACTTCTTGCAGCATCAAAAACTTTCCAAGCGCTGTTCGTCCAAGGACCGCAACACATCCAACCGGAAAGGAAATGATTCTTCTGGTAATAGCTTATGGTCCAGTGCCACCCGTAGGCTAGGTACCACCAACTCCATGGGTGCAATGGACTCCAGCCCATATGCGAATTTGAAAGGCATATTGCCTGTAGCCACTTTGTAAGTAGTACAATAAGCCCATAGGACCGAAGGAAGAAATTGATTCCAATGCTCCGGACATTCCAGAACTAGTTTCTTGAGCATGTTAAGAAGGGTTTTATTGGTACTCTTAGCAAGGCCATCAACACGAGGATAATGCGGGGAGCTAAATTTATGAACAATCTTCAGGGTTTGGGTAAGCGCTTGCATTAAGGAATTAACAAAATGTGTGCCATGATTTGATACAATCTCTAAGGGAAGACCAAAACGAGGGAAAACATCAGTCATCAAACATTTGACCACCACCACGGTAGTGGCGGACCGTAAAGCCCAATCTTCAGCCCACCGAAGCATAATCCATACAATTAAGGATATACTCATGATGAGTATCGTAGCAGGAGCTGTAATGGGACCAATGAAATCTAAGACCCACTTTTGAAAAGGTTCAAGGGGAGAAACAGGCTATAGGGGAAAATGATGCCCTTGTAAAGGCTATCCCGATCGTTGGCAAGCATCACACTTTTTGACATAAGCAGCAATATCACGTTGCATAGTGGGCCACCATAAGCCACTGTGTAGAATTTTTTGGTAAGTAAGATCGACCAAAAAACAACCACCGGAAGGAGTAGAATGGGCCATGTCCATAACCGAAGGAACTTCATGGGGAGGAATACAATGTAAAAGTGCACCAGATGAGTCCATGTAGTACAGTTGTCCTACAATGATCCGAAACCATCGACTATACATCGCCAGTTTACAGCTAGCAGAAGGAGGAGTATTAGTCGGGGAGCTTCCACTCGTAAGAAAGGTCATAAGAGTATCATAATATGAAGGTGCCATCGGGAGCTCCTGATAATCATCTTGGATCGAATCAGTCGCATAGATAGCAAGGGTAATGTCATCAATTCCACCAGGAAGTTCATCGGAATCAAGCCGAGATAAGAAATCAGTCGGCACATGTGCTGACCCTAGACGATGGACAACCTCATAATCAAACTCTTGCAGCAATAGCACCCATCTGGCTAATCGGCCCCCTATATGTTGCTGGCTGAAAAGGTAAATCAAAGCTGCATGGTCCACATGAAAGGTAAATGGCCGTCCCAATAAATAATGTCGGAATTTCTTCATCGAATAAACCAAACCCAGGCATTCACGCTCAGTGAGAGAATAATTTCGTTCAACAGCAGCTAATCATCAACTAGCATAATAAACAGGGCGGAACCACTTATCCTGTTGTTGCATGAGCACATTACCGATTGCATGGTCTGATGCATCCATAAATACATGGAACAGAAGCTTCCAGTTTGGTGCTTGCAGGATAAGGGCCTTGGTTAAAAGGATTTTCAGTTGATCAAAGGCAATTTGGCACTCCTCAATCCATACGAACTACCCGGGATGGGTAGTAATCAACCGATTCAAGGGTATAGCTAAATGTGTGAGCCACCAAAGATGCCATCCATGCCAAAGTATTTGTCCAAGGAATCACATAACTTCTTTGGGAGTCGTAGGGGCAGGAGCCTTCAACACTTCTTGGACTTTATCTGGGTCCACTTGAATGCCTTGTTGTGAAATAATATGACCAAGCAACTTGCCACAGGACACCAAAAAGACTGACTTGTTGGGATTTAAGCACAACTGAAATTCTCGACACTTAGAGAAGCAGCACCGTAAGTGATAGAGGTGTGCCGATGTGTCACTAGATAACGAAAAATCATCTAGATACACCCGCATAAAGGTGGTTAAATAGGGGGAAAAATTTCCTGCATACAACGTTGGAAGGTGTAAGAAAATAATAGCACAGTGGAATAGACCTGTAGACAGAGTTGAGAGAAAAACGCAGACAAAGATAGACGTAGACTAAGAGATAGAGAACTCAAATTCTCAGATTGCCGAGCGTAATGCAGTTACAATGATGGTGCTATCCACCCGTGCACTCCCACTGTGGAGCTTAGATGGTGATCTAGACAGACTCTAGATGAAGGGCTTACTAGTGCGCAATGCTATGTAAAGCTCAACCTGGGCCGTGCTTATATAGCTTTTACAAGGCGGTTTGGTAAAGATAAACGTATTCGAGAGATTCAAAATAGTCAGTAAAATATAGGATACGACAATATCTCCATGACTAGAAGTCCTACTGTCTCGGCCCTACGAGCTGGGGGGATAGGCCCCCCCGGAGCCCACAGAAGGGGGCAAGCCCCCCTCTGCACTCCCCCCATTAAGGTTCTATGGGGAAATCACGCGACACCACAGGGCCTTTATTTTCACCTTAAATGGCAACCCAATGGCCTGGAAGTTTATGCCCTACCTAACCTAATGGCTAGGCTCACAAAGATCATCTACAACCATCAACGGTCACACATAGACCTCATCTAACTTGGAAGTTAGGGTTCCACAAATGTCCGGGCTCTCATAATGGCTTCTCCTCATAATGGAGGCCTTACAACTTAGAGCACCATGGATCATTTGTGGTCACATGAGGGTGGAGTATTGAGCATATCTAACACCCCCCCTCAATGTCCACCCTACGGTGAACTACCTCCTTGGTCCAATCCCAAGCTTTGAAAGTGTCGAAGAAGTTGCTCTCTCCCAAGAGCCTTGGTGAAGATGTCTGCTCCATTTTCTTCAGTAGGACAATAGCTTATCTCAACGACCCCGTCCTCAATCAACTCACGCACATAGTGATACTGAATTGTTATGTGCTTGGTACGTGCATGGAAAACAGGATTTTTGGCAATGGCCATGCAACTTTGGTTGTCACACTTCAACTCTGTAGCCTCCTATCCTTGTATTCCTATGTGCCATAGGATCCTCCTCAACCATACTGCTTCACATGCTGCAACACATGTAGCTTTGTACTCAACTTCAGTAGAAGATAATGCTATAGTGGGTTGCTTCTTACTAATCCAAGAGAAAATCCCTGATTCTATAGAAAAGCAATATCCAAAAACTGATTTTCTGGTATCAATATCTCCTGCCCAATCTGAGTCACAGTATCCGACTAGAGATGATCCTTCTTCATAAAGGATACCATAATTAGTAGTTCCTTTCACATACCTGAGTATTCGCATGCTTGCATTCCAATGAGTTTGGCAAGGCTTATTAGAGAACCTGCTTACTACTCCAACACCATAAGAGATGTCTGGTCTGCTATTGCACAAGTAGATGAGACTTCCAACCAGTTTCCTGTATCTTCCAATATCCACTGGAGATGAAGTATCTTCAATAGATAATTTTTGTGTTGACCTCCATAGGTGTAGAAATTTCCTTGCAATCCTCCATGTGGAATGCCTTCAATATCTGCCTTGCATATTTTTGTTGAGAGATGAAAATCTTCCCTGTTTCCAGCCAAACTTCAAGACCTAAGCAATAATGCATTAAGCCCAAGTCTGTCATTTCAAATTCTGAACTGAGGGCATCTTTTGTTTGTTGAAGAAGAGCATCATCATTTCCTGTAATCACAAGGTCATCTACATAGAGTACAAGCACAATTGTCTTCCCTCCTCTCTTTAGAACATACAAGTTAGCATCAGAAGCACATCTTTTGAAACCTAGATCCAAGAGATACTTATCTATCCACTGGTACCATGCTCTAGGGGCTTGTTTTAGCCCATATAATGCCTTCTTCGGCTTACATACCTTGTTCTCTGAATGGGGAGCTTCAAACCCTGGTGGCTGAGACACATATACCTCCTCCTTGAGGTCTCCATTCAAGAACGCTGATTTGGCATCCATGTGATAGACTGGCCAACGCATATGTGCAGCCACAGCTAGTACTACTCGGATAGTAGTCATTCTTGCGGTTGGGGCAAATGATTCACAAAATTCAGTTCCTTCAACTTGTGAATAGCCCTGTGCAACAAGTCTTGCTTTATACTTTTCTAGAGTACCATCAGCCTTGTACTTTAGCTTCCAGACCCACTTGGTGCCAATGACTTTACGCTTAGGGGGTCGATCCACTAGCTCCCAAGTCCCATTCTTCATGATATTGTTGTATTCTGCTTGCATGGCAACCCTCCAATTTGGATCATGGAGTGCCTCTTCCACATTGTTTGGTTCCTTTGCTTCTTCTTGAATGAGATCAGCCATCAAGGCTGTGTTTACAATATGGGCGCTTGCCCATCTCTGTTCCTCTATTCTCTGTGATCGCCTCAATCCATTTGCAACCTGTTCTAGTGACTGTGGGATGGGGTTTGCAGAATCATAGAGCTGCCTCACCCAACGTGGCAATGGCTTTTCCACTTGGGTGTCGGCAGGTTGGTGACTTTCAGACTCATCATCTGAAGATGATGCTTCCTTCTCTTGTATAGAAGGGATAGCTCTTGGGCCAGGTTCATAGTGGATTGCCCCTTCACCTGATGATAAAGTGGAAGCTCTCTTTTCCTCCTCCACTGCATGTGGCTGCTCCTCCTTAAACACCACATCACGACTCGCCATGATCTTCTTAGCCTCAGGGTCATAAAGCTTATAAGCCTTCTTATCTTCTTTGTACCCTAAGAAGATACATTTGATGCTTTTTGGTTGAATCTTGTTTCTCTCCCTATCTGGAACATGTACATAACATTCACTTCTAAATACTTTGAAATGGGAAACAGAAGGTTTTTTTACTAGAGTAAGCTTCTTGTGGAGTCTTTCCATCAAGTGCCTTGGTGTAGCTTCGATTCAAGATGTAAACAGCAGTGTTGACAGCCTCTACCCAAAATTGATTAGGCAAACCCTTTCCTTTCAACATGCACCTTGCCATCTCCATGATGGTTTGATTCCGACATTCTGCAACACCATTCTGTTGAGGACTATGTGCCACTGTGAGTTGATGCTTGATTCCCTTACTCTTGCAGAAATCTTCAAACTCTGTTGATGTGAACTCACCACCACCGTCTGTCCTGAATTTCTTCATCTTCTTCCTTGTTTCAGTTTCAACAAGCTGAAGCCATTCTTTAAACTTACCAAAAGCTTGAGCCTTATCGCGAAGGAAGTACACCCACATCTTCCTGCTATAGTCGTCAACAAGTAACATGAAGTAGGAAGATCCGCCCAAGGCCTGTGTAGGCATTTTTTTGCACAAGTCAGCATGCACCAACTCTAGAGGATAGCTTGCCCTGTTCTTGCTTTCTTGTGGAAACGCCTTCCTCTGTTGCTTGCCCATCATGCAAGCTTCACATGGTTCCTTCATTTCTGCAATCGATGGTAGGTGTGCAACCATACCCCTATGATGCATCTCCTTCAGTACATGGTATCCAATGTGGCCGAATCTCTCATGCCATAGCTTACTTGTGCCCACGTTTGTAGTGGTTGTAAGAGCACACAACTCATACAGGTTGTTCCTCCTTATGCCAGTCCCAACAATGTTGTTGTTACCATCCATAATCTTAGCTCCTGTCTTACTGAAAGATACTTGATGACCTTGATCAGTTATAGAAGCTACTGAAAGTAGATTTCGTTTTATTGGTGGAACATATAACACATTTGAAACCTTTCTGATATAGCCATTAGAGTTAATGAAAGAAACCGTACCTTCGCCCTCTGCAAGACATCTTGCATTGTTTCCTACCTTACTTTTTGCGGATGGGGTTGGTTGCACTTCCAGTATACCCTGTAATCCTTGCACAAGGAAATGCTGAGGTGGCACCCCATTAGCCCAGATTTCTTGCTTTCCTTCTAATGATTGTCCATCACCACTACCACCCGGAGTGTTCCCAATGTGCTAGGAATTTTCCAGGGATGCTGATCCCTTCTGTACTTTGGGTACGATTCTCCGGAGCGTGTTACATGCATATATCATCAGATTCTTTCTCAAATCCTAGTCTATGCACCGTCTGGCTACTCCATGCCCCATGGATGACGCTAGTGTTAATCTTATATGATTAATCTAAATGTTAACAGGTCTAAACTGTTACCGTTAGTGTCCATGTGAAAGGCCAAATGGCCACCGGACACTTCTTTGTATATGTTCTTTAATAAAACATATAGTGGCCTGGTCAGTCACAGACTGTAAGTTCGACCGCATTTGTAAGACCTAAGAAGTCTGTCTTCGTGCTCCCTGTGTACTGCATTTTCTGCGTATTCTACAACCTCTGTGCGGAGTACTGTGTGTGGCGTCAGGAGCTCGGTTTTCTACTCCGAGCATATCGTCGTGGAGCTCTCGAGAAGGAGAGTGCAGTGTGGTGCATCGCCATCGAAATACTTCACTGGTATCAGAGCAGTTTGAGGCAAAAAGCTTTGTTCCTTTTGTGCGAGCGAAGCGAGCACCTCCCCCCCCAAGGCTTTCTCCAAGGCGGCGACCAAGGCGGCGACCAAGGCATAGACCTTGGCATACCTTGTCATCCGAGTCACCGAAGTCACCGTTGGTGCCGTTGGCTGCGCGTGAGGGAGGACCTCAACGATCAAGGAATATAGAGGTTCCCGGTACTTCCCGGGAGGTCACCCATCCCAGTACTGTTCCCCCCAGAGCTCGCTTAACCGTGGCAATCTCTTGCCACTAAGCTACACTCTTGTGGTGTTTGAAGAAGGGGAAAGACTAAGGTTGACATTACCTTGAACAAGTTTTGGTCCCTCAAAGCTTCATTTTTGCTTTTAAAGCCTATTTCTGAAGCAATTTTGGGGTGTTTTTGGAGCCATTTCGGAGTACTTTCGCACGTAGTTCTCTTCACACAGGTCCAAGAAAATCAAGAAGAGTGTTCCTTGTACTTCTCAGACAATAAATATCAACCTTTGGGGCTGTATTTTCAGCCACACTCGTAAAACTACAGGTTTCTCGAGGGGTTTTCAGTTTTGGTGGGAGCAGTCGCAGCAAATTTATGCAGGTTTTTAAAGCCTAAAACATCAGAGTTGACAGACACTTGCAGGTGTTATTGGCTAGTTTTTGGGCTGTGTATTCAGCCTTTCAGTGTCATTTTACTGCATATATTGAGCACATACACACCATGTACGCTTCTGTGGATACCGCTTATGTACGTCCATGTGGGCATTGATATAGCGGTTACGTTCTTTGCATAAAGCCTTTTACGTTTGATAAAGAGGGTCGTGGTGAGGTTTTCTTAACTGGGAGACACCCAGATGTCGGGGTCTCTTCGGTGATGCAGGTGGAAGACTTACCCAGCCTCGCCATAGGAGATGTATGATAGTTGTTCATAGGTGCTCGATAAGCCTAGTTGGCTTCTATTGGGTAACTGATTATATACAGTGGAGTCAGTGATTCACTATGCAGGTAGACATGTCAGTACTTGCAGTTTTATGATACTTTGACATTGGTCATATGCTAATTTTGCAGAGGATACTCTGGCAAAATTTTTCTAGATTTCTGGTTTAGTCAACTATATAGTGGTCGATTTACTCCTTGATACACTTATTTGTTGGTGTTTGGACTCTTCTAGCTCCATTATCATTCTATTCAGTTCTCTACGATCATGGCATCAGAGGTCTCAGGCACATCCGGTGGATCAGGGTCTAGTGCTAGCGTTCCGAGGAGGAGCTATAACTTGCAGGGCAAAGACCATTTTGAGATCCGAAAATTTGATGGCACAAACTTTGCTCTATGGAAGAATCAGATTAAAGATGTGCTGATTCAAAGAAGGCAATGGAAGCCAGTAAATGGGATTTCAAAGAAGCCTGCTGACATGGATGAAGATGATTGGGATGAGTTAGATGAAATGGCCAGGTCTACCATTCGCTTGCACCTAGCAGATAATGTTTACTTTACAGTATTAGACTGTGAAAGTGCAGAGGAGCTTTGGAAGAAGTTATGCAATACATATGAAAAAGAGACGGCATCAAATAAAGTATATCTGATGAGAAAATTATACGACCTTCGTATGAAGGACACAGATAGTGTTGCTGCTCATCTAAATGAGTTTGATGCCATATTCTCCCAGTTACAGGCTCAGAAAATGGATATGGACAATGAAATGAAAGCAGTATTGCTGTTATGCACCCTGCAATCATCATGGGATACATTTTGCACAGCTATTAGCAATAGTGCACCAGGTGGTAAACTCGTCTATGATGACATATGTGGAGCACTCTTGAGTGAGGAGATTCGTAGAAAATCTATGGTTGGCACTCAGAGTGGAGATGCATATAATGTTCGTGATTCTTACCAAGGAAAGAATCAACAACGTGGCAGGAGCAAGAACAAGGAAAAGAATGGTCCACGGAATAAGAGCAGAAGTAAATCAAGGAAGAGGGATATTGAATGCCATTATTGTCATAAGAAAGGACACATGAAGAAAGACTGTTATGCATTAAAGAATGCTAAAGGTAAAGGACAGAATGTTGATGGGCATGTTAAACAGTTACCTGCACCATCTACTTCAACTGTGAAGATTGAAGAAATTAATGCTATTTCTGATGATGCTGATGTGTTGACACTTGATAGTACTGTGCCATCTGAGGCACTTATGGCTGATTCTCTTTCCCACACCTGGCTGCTAGATTCTGGTGCTTCTTTCCATGTGACACCACATAGAGAATGGTTCTCTAATTATGCAGCAAAGTCTCTTGGTACCGTGAGACTTGGTGACTCTTACCAGTGTGATGTTGTGGGGATTGGAGATGTGGTTGTGCAGTTCATTGACGGCTCAAAATTTACTATGCATAATGTACGCCATGTACCTCAGTTATCACGCAGTTTGATGTCAGTTGGTCAACTTGATGACCTTGGTTACAAGGTGGTCTTCTATGCTCAGTCCTTTCGTATATCAAAGGGCAATATGGTTATTGCAAAAGGAAGGAAAGTTGGCTCACTTTACCCTTTATTTGTATCACAGAAAGAACACTTGTTAGCTGTTACTGAACAGCCTATGGCTTGTATTTGGCATGGTCGTTTGGGCCATATATCTCGTAGTGGAATGGAAAATCTTTCTCGTTCTGGCTACTTACCTGTGTTATCTTTCTCTGATTTTTCATTTTGTGAGCATTGCCAATATGGAAAGCAAACCAGAAATGTGCATAAAACGCACATTGACTCTTCAATTCAGCCTTTAGATCTTGTTCATACAGATGTGTGTGGTCCTATGCCCACTAGGTCCTTAGGTGGTTCTCTTTACTTTGTCACTTTCATAGATGATGCTACTAGAAAAGTCTGGGTATATTCTATCAAATCGAAGGATGATGTATTTCCTACTTTCAGAAAATGGCTTGCTTCAGTTGAGACTGAAAAAGGAACTAAGCTTAAGGCTTTACGTTCAGATAATGGGGGTGAGTATACCTCACATGAATTCAGCCTTTTCTGTCAGTGTAGAGGGATTCGTAGAGAGTTTACAGCTCCTTATACCCCAGTACAGAATGGTGTAGCTGAGAGGATGAATAGAACTATTCAAGATAGAGTAGTCTCTATGTTGCATCATGCAAACCTCTCACAAGGTTTTTGGGCAGAAGCAGTATTGACTATAGTTCATGTGATTAACCTTTCACCTAGTACTGCCAAAGGTCTGAAAGTGGCACAAGAGTTATGGACAGGGAAACCACCATATTATGATCATCTTCGAGTTTTTGGGTGTGAAGCATATGTTCATATACCCAAGAATCTTAGACAGAAGTTGGACCATAAGTCAAAGAAATGCATTTTTCTTGGATATGGTCGAGAAGGACAATTTGGATATCGCTTATGGGATCCTGAAACATGGTCAGTGATCAGAAGTAGTGATATCATTTTTAATGAGTCTAAGATGCATAAACAGCCGATTAAGGAGGTTGAAGTGAGAAGAGTGGTGTTTGAGGATACTAGTCCTCCGGTTAGCATGCATAAAAATGCTACACATAGGGATGTTCAAGAGAATGTCCATTCAGATCAGTCTGCACATGTTCCTGTTCAGCAACCATTGAGACGTTATGCACGTGTCTCATATCCACCTGATAGATATGTTCCAGGTTTAGATTTTGTTATGCTAACAGATGGCGGTGAGCCCTCTTGCTACAAAGAGGCTATGCAGACAGAGGATCATGTCAAGTGGGAGCGTGCCATGAAGAGTGAGTTGGATTCTATTCACAAGAATGGTACTTGGGACTTAGTACCTTTGCCAAAGGGCAGGAAAGCTTTACCATGTAAATGGGTATATAAGCTGAAATTCACATCAGATAGTGCTTCTCCAAAATATAAAGCACGACTTGTTGCAAAGGGTTTTAAGCAACAACATGGTGTTGATTTTGAGGAAATCTTCTCTCCAGTGGTCAAGATGACTACTTTGCGCATGTTGCTTGGATTCGTTGCAATGGAGGACTTAGAGCTAGTCCAAATGGATGTGAAAATAGCTTTCTTGCATGGAGATCTTACAGATGAGATCTATATGGAACAACCAGAGGATTATGTAGTTCCTGGCAAGGAAAGTCTAGTTTGTAAGCTCAAGAAGAGCTTGTATGGACTTAAACAGTCTCCTAGACAATGGTACCAAAAGTTTGATGCTTTTATGAAGTCCCAAGGCTATTCTCAGAGCAATGAGGATCATTGTCTCTACACAAAGAGATGTTCTGATGGCAGCTTGATATGCTTGATACTTTACGTCGATGATATGTTGATTGCTGGGAAGTCCTCTTATGATTTGTCAATTCTCAAAAAGAAGTTGAGTCAGACATTTGATATGAAGGATTTGGGGGATGCCAAACATATTCTTGGCATGCGCATCACTCGTGATATGAGTAAAAGATGCATATACTTGTCTCAAAGTGAGTACATATCCAAAGTACTTCATCGATTCAATATGCAGGGTGGAAAGGCATTGAGTACACCTTTACCCACATATGTGAAATTGAGCAAGGATGACTGCCCCAAATCAGATGAGGAAAAGGAATTCATGACCAAAATTCCCTATCAGTCTGCTGTTGGTAGTCTCATGTATGCTATGGTAGCTACGAGACCAGACATTGCATTTGCAGTGGGAGTTGTGAGCAGATATATGTCTAATCCTGGCAAGAAACATTGGGAAGCGGTCAAAATGATTTTGAGATATCTGAGTGGCACTAAGGACAAGTGTCTATGCTTAGGTAGAGGGAAAGCATCCATTATTGGTTACACAGATTCTGACTATGCTGGTTGTGTAGACAATCGTAAGTCTACATTAGGGTACATTTTTCATTTTGCTGGAGGTGCTATCTCTTGGAGATCTCGTCTTCAAGAATGTACAGCTGTTTCCACCACAGAAGCAGAGTATGTTGCAGCAAGTGAGGCATGTAAGGAAGCATTGTGGCTTTCTCGTCTTGCTTGTGATATGGGTTTGCCTCAGCATGTACCTCACTTGCTCAGTGATAGTCAGAGTGCCATTGCTTTGGCTAAGAATCCGGTCTATCATGCAAAGACCAAGCACATTGAGGTGAGGTATCACTTCATTAGAGATTGCTTAGCCACTGAGAGCATTATTCTTGAGAAGGTTCACACTCGAGATAATGCTGCAGATGCTTTGACTAAAGCTCTACCACAGGATAGCTTTCGACACTATTGTCACTTGATGGGGGTTACTTGATTCTTGATCTTACGCAGTCACTTGTATACTGTGTAACATGCCCATCAGGTGGGAGGTATAGTTTGTATACTTACACTCAGGTATTCTTTATCATTCTTTCTTTTTTCTCCCATAGTTACTCTGGCCATATTGGCCTTTAGTGGGAGATTGTTACCGTTAGTGTCCATGTGAAAGGCCAAATGGCCACCGGACACTTCTTTGTATATGTTCTTTAATAAAACATATAGTGGCCTGGTCAGTCACAGACTGTAAGTTCGACCACATTTGTAAGACCTAAGAAGTCTGTCTTCGTGCTCCCTGTGTACCGCGTTTTTTGCGTATTCTACAACCTCTGTGCGGAGTACTGTGTGTGGCGTCAGGAGCTCGGTTTTCTACTCCGAGCATATCGTCGTGGAGCTCTCGAGAAGGAGAGTGCAGTGCGGTGCATCGCCATCGAAATACTTCATAAACATGGGTTCTTAGGATGGTCAGGGGTCTGTAATACCGAGGCCCTTTATGTATTTTCCCCAATCACTTATTAACTTCAAGCAATTACAACAGATTCAACTACTACTAGCGCATAACAATTTCTTAACAATCATCGTAACCACATATGCAGAGCTTCTACTGTTTATTTAGTATTACTGTTATAATTGTGTTTCACTCACGATGCAATAAAATGTTAACGTAGTACCTTATTTATTTCAATACTAAATCTTTACCATCACAGATGACACCACAGTTGAATAATTTGTGACAAAGTCAACTCCACCGGATCGCCCAGACAAGATAGTCCGGTGACGTGTCTGTTGTCTCTTCCACACATTGCTCTATTAACGAGGAAAACGTTACAATGTTTTGCATGACACCCTTTCAGTGCTCGACTTTCCTAATTACAATTAATCTTCTAAATAATATTTCGACGGCCTGACAGACTACAACAACCAGGACAAACACACATGCCAATATGGATAGAGTATCTCACTGATGAGCACCTAGCTTCTCTCAATCCTCTAGCTCGATGAAGATATTATGAAGCATGCATGCATTATATAGCCCCTTTGTTTGCATTTGAATTCGTATATGGGACCAAACCCCCAAGCAACCTCTCACTCCGCTCCTTGTGATTACATGTTTCTTTTTGGCTCACAATTTTTCTCTCTTTATTGGAAAGAGATAAGATAGGAGAGTTCAATTTTATAGAGCATTGGCTTGCATATTGATTATGCCTCCATTGATCCATTCATAGATTGGAGACAAAACCAAGAGCATCTACTACATTATTATGAAGCTCCACCCATGAAGCATGGAGTTTATAGAAAATCTTGGAGGAAGGAAGAGCATTAGAAGATTAGAGGTGCAACTAAAGAAAAAGGAGTGAAGAAAAAGGTATGTGTCCATTTAATTAATACTACCCATGAGATATGGATGAAATTGAAGCTAGATAGGTAAGTCTTTTCTAAATTTTTATGGAAATGTATATAAGAACTTCTAAAAGAATATTATATTAAATCCTTCCTTCCAATAAAGTGAGGGAATTATCCATTTCCATTAAATGGTCTTCCTTATTTTCTTCTAGTCATTATAATAGTGCCACACATATTGAATATGCCTTAATATTGCATCATTTGTGATGTGGGGAGTATAAACCACTACATTTACAAATGCAAGTATGCATCTAGGAATCCCTAAAATCGTTTTAAGGTTAATTGGTCTTTTGGACATACAAGTAAGTATGAAAGGCCTAGGGACCAATATCATGCACACCATCAACAATAATATATAGCTCTATAAGCCCATGGAATGCAATCAGTAAACTATACTTTATGCTCCATAATCTAAAAAGAACAAAAAACATTTGTTGCATATCATTTTTACTACATGCACACAAATCGCTCTCTCGCTCTCTCTCACAAGTGAAATGAGTGAAATGGAAGGGGAATGGAGATATGACCAAAAAACTGATATTTTCACGATGATGGAGATCGGATATGGTGAGGATGATGATGGTGATGATGACCGTGTGGGTAGCTATGGCATAGGGCATCTTTCAAAGTACTGTCTGAACTGTCTTCGTGCAAGTCCCAAAGTTTCCTGAGGTGTCTGCTTGAAGTTGTGGATCAAGGATGATGTGTTATGCATGATGCCACTCTTGGTGAATTCGACAATGAATTCCTCTAGTAGTTGACCCATGTTTCGATAATTGTGACTATTTAGAGGTTGAAACCAAGCTAAGGTAGTACCCTTTAGAGTCAAACCAAATGCCTCAAACTGTGTGAACAGGTCCTTAACATGTTCAGTTGTTAACACTTGTTTGAACTCGGCCACATGATCATAAGGATCTCTTGACGTGTCAAAATAGTTCTTCATTGCCTTAACCACTTGAAAGGGTCTAAGGGTTCTTTGATATTCTTGTGGTCTAGTTAATGGAAAATCATGTTCAGCTCTTTGATGTCTCAGTGCTCGGTGTCTCTCTCTTTCAGGTCTTTCACTTTCAAGTCCTGATCTATATCTGCCCACAATGTGTGCAAAGCTTACCTTAGGTCTCTCTCTGGCTCTTTCCCTCTCGGTTTCATGAGCCTTGGATGATCCTACACCTTTGAGGCATCTTTTGCTACTTCAATGGTACCCGACTACTTGGATTTTTTTATCCCAAAGGGGGATCACTATTGCCAAATTTTCATGCTTTTTCTAACTCTAATTGGGTTGGTTGTTATGACACTCATGTGTCCAGTAGTGGTTTTTGCTTCATCCCTAGTAGCAAGCAAGAAGAAGCCTACTATGGCCACTTCTAGCTGTGAGGCTAAGTATAGGGAAGCTTTCATCGTGATTATTGAGTGTGGGTGGCTCATATGCATTTTGGCTGATTTGGGTGTTGGTCACTCTTTTGCCACCACCATCTTCTTTGACAGTCAAGACACATTGGAAGTTGCGAGGAACCCTATGTTCCATGATCACACAAAGCACATTGAGGTGCATTATCATTATGTCAGGGAGAGCTTCTATGCTGGAGAGATTAGTTTGGCATACATGCCCACACAAGATAACATTGTAGATCTTTTCACAAAGGCTTTTGCCTCAGGAGAAGTTTGAAGCTTTCTGCAAAGCTTTGGGCTTAGTTCCTTTTGTGGATTGATCTCTTTCCACATAGCTTGGCACTTCCTTATACATGAGTGCTAGCTCCTTGTTCATCGCATCATTCCCAAGGGGGATTTGTTGATATATTTCAGTAGTGATGTGTGTGAACACACTTGGGACCATAAGGGCACTTTTTTCCCTCTCCAACAATAATCTCTCTAGCATTGAGGGGCTATGATGGATCAATGGTCACATATTGGATAAAGCGATGAATTTTAAAAGAAAGTGGACTAGCATAGCAATCTCAACAAGAGATGGTGTCTGTGTTGGTCCAATATTGTATGGCAGTTTAAGTTTGTAGACCTGTGGCACCCACCTGATTGAGAACAGAAAGTCATTCTTATGTGAAAATTCTCCATAGGGGAATCTAGACCAATGCCAAAGTAGAAAAAAAAAGTGTTAAATTCTTTTATCAACTGAGGTCAGTTGCTTGTCAACTGAGAGGCATGTTGTATATTATTGAACAATGCATTGTTAAAGTGTTATATTATTAATGTATTAATATGTTTCTGATGTTTCTGATATAGCAGCTGAAGGTTCGTGAGGAGCGTGCAAGGCGTGAAAGGGCAGATATCAATAATCCGAATAATTATTATTTAGCTTGTAAATAAACCCTCGTAGAAGGTTCTATTGTTAGAAATAGTTAGAAAAGTAATGGTTAGAATAAGGGTCGTTGTAGACCGCAGTTTATGTTATTCAAAGCAATGGCTTTCTGTAAAAGTTACCAAATTTTAGTTTCACGTTTGCTTTCCGAAGCCGCCCTCATGTAACCACTCTTTTCGACGTAATCAAAATTCCTATAAATACATGCACTCTGTGGACTGTCGAAACAGAGTGCATGGGGGGAGATTGCACCCAATCTTGCGCTCAGTCTCGTCTCTTGTTGCGTCTATTCTCTGTGTGTTTTCTGCGTCTGTAATCTCTGTATGCGCGTGAGCAAGATCCTGATAACAAAAGAAATTACCTACAACGTCAATGTCATAACTCTACATCTTACCATCACACGCTCGTCCTCAAAGCTCGATCCCCGACAACGGTGCCAAAATTTGGTGTAGCTCAGTGATGAGTAGCACCTCCTTTAATGTCAATCTGGGAACATGTGAGGATGGTATGAAGATCTCGAACAAGTGATGGCACAAGTGTGTGAGTGAGAAGCACACAAACATGCACACACGTACACACACACACACGGCAAAAACAAAGAGAGAGACAATGGAGTTCTTTAGATTACTTCAAAAGTGCTCATACAAGTTCAAATCTATTACAAGCTAGCCTCAAAAATGAGCTCTCTAGCTCTTTTTATAGTTTTTGACTAGTTTTGGCCCTGTCCAGACCTAGTGTCCGGCCTAGTTAAAAATTAGGTTCTTGGGCCTATTTGAGGGTTCAAACGAAGTCTAAAAATCATGAAAATTGATACGATGATACTTCTAATACTCCTCAAGCTCGAGGACTCCTCGGCTTGCACAAAATGGAGTTACAAAAAGGTGAAATGGTATTTACAATGATTTTTAGTGGTGAGAATCATTGTTATGAGGATGTTGATTTGGGAAAATTTGAATGGCCTACTTGCCAGATCTTCCTTGACTGCTTTGTCTGCTTGGCCCTTCTTGTTGGCTCCCTTGTCTTGTAAGTCCTTGACCGCCCTGGCCACTGCCAACACGCACACACTCAATAGTCACTTTGAAAGCTTCCCTATACTCAGCCTCACAACTAGAAGTGGCCACAGTAGGATGCTTCTTACTCAAACAAGATATGCATGAGCTACCAAGCATGAAGCGAAAACCACTTGTGAACACACGAGTGTCATAGCAACTAGCCCAATCAGAGCTAGAAAAATCATGTAAATCTAGGGATAATGATCCCCCTTGGGATAAAACAATCCGAGTAGCCGGGCACCACTCAAGTAGTGAAAGATGCGCTTAACCACCTGCCAATGCTTGACACCTAAGCAATGCATAAACCTGCTTATCTATGAGATAGTAAATTAAATATTTGGCCCAGTAATGCATAAGTAAATCAAGCATCCAACAACCTGCTAATAAAAAAACATCATAAAATGCATCTCTAGCATCACGAAGACTCAATCCTAAACTTGTCTCCATAGGAGTGAGTGGCAATAGGTTTGCAATCTTCAAGGACAAAACACCACAATAATGTGTCAATATATTTTGTTTGACACAAAGCTATTCTACCATCAACTTGCATAAATTGAATGCCCCAATAAAGGTGCAAATGCCCCAAATCTGACATCTCCAATGAGGCACGCAGATCATCCTTAAAATCAACAATATGCTTCTCATGAGGACCAGCGAGCAGCATGTCATCAACATACACAACAATGATCAGAAGCACATCATTTGCATGCTTAACATATAAGGTGCTCTCAGTTGGGCCGTTCTCAAAACAATGTGCAATCAAGTAGGAATCTATCTTTTCATACCAAGCACGTGGTGCTTGCTTCAAACCATATAATGCCTTTTTCAACTTGCAAAATTGGTTTTTATGTCCTTTCTGCACAAAGCCATGGGGATGAAAATCATACACTTCTTCATGCAAGTCACCATTCAGAAATGCATTTCTAATGTCCAACTGATGTATATTCCAACAATGATGAGCTGTAAGTGCATAGATGCTATGAACAGTAGTCATTTGATATGTAGGAGCAAAGGTCTCATTGAAATCAATGCCTCTTTCTTGAGTATAACCCTTTGCAACAAGCCTAGCCTTATACCTATCAACTATTCCATCATAATTACACTTCAACTTGTATACCCACTTAGTGCCAATGGCCTTCTTGCCCAGAGGCAAGTCACATAAAGACCATGTACCATTTTTCATAATAGCATCATATTCTGATTGCATAGCAACCATCCAATTTTTTGAATTTTGTAAAAGAAGGTGTTTGCATATGACCACGACATCACTATGAACAAGCTCCAATTTCTGAGTAACTCGAACTGAACCAACTTTTGGGAACAAGGAATGCTACATTTTGCCCAAAAATAGCCTTCACATACATGTTTACCAAGTGCCTTAAGGAAGAGGACACTATTTCAAATTTCTACAGGCATGGCAAACTAGCAAAATTCAGATAACCAAAGTGTGCATTCCAAAGCTTTCCATTTGACATAGCCTAAGGATCAGTCTATGAGCTTATACATCCCACGACATAAAATGCTAGGAGCAATAATGACATCACCATTTGATAAATCATGAACTGTATATCTGCCATCAACAAATTTCGCAACCAAGCCAATCTTGGCTAAATCTGAATTGATAACAAATTCTTCTTGATCCCTCGCACAAATAAAGCATTTGACAATGTAAAAGAACTACCATTAGTAGTAGTCTGAGTGATCTTACCAACTCCCATGAGAGGATAAGAGGAGTTGCTGGCACATGTGGTAGTATTCCTTGTAGGGGTAGGCTCAAGTGAAGTGAAGAAATTGTAGTGCGAGGTAATATGTTTGGTTGCCTTATCCTTGTAAAAGTGCATAGCACTCTCTCATGGGAGTTAGGAGGAATCAAATCATGAATCATTTAATAGGTAAATGATGAGAAAGCAAGTCCTAAAGTTTAGGATTCACTTTATGCTAAGAGTTTGAATTTGAATTCAAACAATGGCTCCAACTCTAAGCTATAAAAATAGATCAAAATCTTGCGTGATGATGAGCCTAATTTTGGATATAATTTTGAGAGGGATCTTTAGCATTTAGGGAGCTCATACTATAGCTCCATCACTACCCTCACACTGTGCAATTATACATTGCCAATGCCTTTGTAACTATGTGATTTAATACATATGCATTGATCACATCTCTACTTCATTTCTCTGTTATGTTTATCTCATAACAATGAACTTCTTAGACTTGGTTCTCAATGCATACTTGATCATTTGATGTGATTTAAAGTGGTATAAATTCAAAACACTCTCTATTTTGCTGCTATAAATTCTCATTTCATTTCTTTACTCAATCTTGAGATATCCTTGAAACGTTGCTCACTAGTCTGCATACTGTGGAAGCCCAAAAATGTCGGGATGGTCATCCAACTTGCTAAGCATAACTCTTAGTGTACACTTGATCTTTTTTAGTGAGATAACTTGTGAGTGGTAGATATCTAAGTTAAATAGATAATACCAAATGGTTTTTGATCAATTACTAGCAGGTTGAGAACATTGTTCATTTTACTAAGCATGTGTAGAGGCCAAAATAGCAAGTCTTGGCTCATAGTTGAATCTCCTACTCATCTGCTTTGATCCATTGATTAGAGGATCATACTCCAAAGCACTTAAGTGATTATTTGTGAATCCTAGGAAGCTCAAGGGCTCTACTTTAAAATCCTCAACTTGTTCTTGGTTGGTGTGAAGCAGGAATTTGCAGTACCACTTCATTTTTTGAATCTATCCACCATCTCCTCCAAGAGTGGTATCATAGCAACATCAAAGCAAAATGGGAGATGGATTTCCATCATTCATTGAAAAATTGGATAGGGGCAATTATCCAGCATGGTCCCTAAGGATGCAGGCTTACCTCCAAGGAAAACATTTGTACGGATACATCTCGGAAGTCAAGAAATGACAATATTCAGAGGCAAACATCAACCTACAAGAGAAGAGCAAGAAAGACTAGCTGCATGGTGTGCAAAGGATGCTCTAGCTAGGTCTTATATGATTAACTCAATATTTGATTTCTTATTACCTCATATTAAGAATTGCAAAACCTCCCAAGAGACTTGGGAAGTACTTTCTTCATACTTCTCATCAAATACAAGGGCTAGGAAGAACCATCTTTGGATGGAGTTCACAACCTTGAAGAAGCAATCAAAGCAAAGTCTAGTTGACCAAAGAAATGATGTAGTTGACCAACTTGGGAGCATTGGAGAAGAAATAGAAGAGGAGCAGATAGTAAGGAATATCATAAATGGCATCAAGGCTGATGACAAATGGGAGTTCTTCACCATAGAAATGGACCTATATATGGACATGCAAATACCCCACCTCAACACATTAATGGGGCAACTCTTCACACATGAGACAAAGCTCAATATGAATGGAGAAAACTCTAGAGGTAATCAATCTTCTACCCTTTACACAAATAGAAATAAGAGTAAATATAAAGGCAAAGGTAAAAGGAATGAAGAAGAGGCAAGTACCTCTCAAGTGAACTTCATGGGTAGAGGAAGAGGTACTAGAGGAAGGGGCAGAGGAGGAAAGCAAGGTAGGGGGAGATCATACAACTCTTCACCTTGCAATATCTATGGCTTGACCAATCATACCATGGATGAGTGCTTCAAGAGCACAAAGAATCAAAGAGGAAGAGGCTTCCATTAAGGAAGCTATGGACAATCCAGAGGCAGGTTCAATAATGGAGGAAGCAATTACCATCATAATTACAGCCAAGGCTACAACAACAACTATCAAGGAGGCATCAGAGGTAGAAGAGACTACAAAAACTATACAAAAGACCTAGAGGACTCTTTATTGATCATGAACTGTTGGGAATTGAACTCATGACCTCCTGGTTAGGAGTGCAATGGGCTAACCACTTGCCCCAAAAGCCATGGTTGAGGATTACTTCCTAATCCTCTCTCTTAAGGCATGGTTCAACCATCTCCTTCTAGGATTCTGTGACATTCCTCCCCCCTTAGATTGAACATTGTCCTCAATGCTCACTTGTGGACCCTTCTAACTCTTGGACCCACTTTCCATGCATGAGCGCTTCCACCAACCTCAAACTCCAGCACATGGACCAAATTTGGACCTATCCCACCCTCCGTGGGTGCCCAAATGCCCATGTGCCTTCATCCAAGGCCAATTTCACACTCACCATGGATAAGCGCTTTTTCCAAGTGCCCACAAATGAAGTGCGAACCTCCGTCTCGCCCAATTTCTCAACTAGGCTCTGATACCAATGTTGGGAATTGAACTCACGACCTCCCGGTTAGGAGTGCAATGGGCTAACCATTTGCCCCAAAAGCCATGGTTGAGGATTACTTCCTAATCCTCTCTCTTAAGGCATGGTTCAACCATCTCCTTCTAGGATTATGTGACATGAACATGACCTCCAAGCAAGGTAAAGATGATGAGCATCTATTCTATATTGATTCTTGTTGTTCCAATCATGTGGCTGGAAATGTAGCATTGTTATATGATCTTGAAGAAACTAAAGGGATGCATGAAGTCCAGACAGGTGATGAAACTAGGCATTGTGTTAAAAATATTGGAAATGTTAAAGCATCTGATGGAAACATGAACCTCTTAAGTAATGTATTATATGTGCCAACCATAACAAAAAACCTAATCATTGTTGGGTAGATTGTTGAGAAGGGCTTACAGGTTAGATTCACAAGGCATGGAGCATATGTGGAGGACCCTCAACAAGGCTTCAAGAAGATTCCAAAAGGTGATAAATCTGGTAGACTCTTTACATTTGAAGTTTAAGATACCAAAAATATTTCTCTCTTCAATTACCAAGATCAAACCCTATCTGAATTGGAGATATGGCATAAGAGACTAGGTTACATAGGAGAAATGACACTAAAGCAAATATGTAGGGATCAGAGTGTGCTTGGCATCCCAAATGTGTCCGAGCAACACATGATTTACAAATGTGGAGCATGCCAATTGGGAAAATCACACAGGCAATCATACTGATACTATTACCACTAGAATGTACAAAGATAAGTGGCCCGTTAGGGAAATAGGCATATATACAAGCCAAGGGAAAGAACCTCCTAAAGAGGGAAAAAAGTGCCCCCACGATCCTAGTGTGTCCACACATATCATGACCTAAATATATCAATAATCCAGAATATCATCAATGCGAGGCATCGAATATCTGTGCTTTATTGTAACTTTATTTAATGCTCTAAAGTCTATACACATTCTAAAAGATCCATGCTTTCTGCAAACCAAAAGCACGGGGTTTGCAAAAGGTGAATAACTGGATTTGATGAGTCCTTTGTTTAGATACTCCTTAATTGTACGACATACTTTTGCCTCCTCTTGTAGACTCATTCGATACGGCTATATGGCCGGTAGATGAGCTCCTGTTACTAGCTCAATCCTATGCTCCACTTTTCTACGAGGCGGAAGACCTAAAGGTAACTCTAAAAGAAATGTGTTGAAATACAATTTTCATTCTAGAAGCTAGCTTAGCTTCCAAACTAGTTTGAATATGTAAACTTAACAATTCTTTCTGCACAAAATATAAGAAATAAAGATACTTACACTCTGCTTTCACCATCGCAGAGGTAGATGCTCGTATGTACATCTTAACGTCAGGCTCTCCATGGATGATGATATGGAAACCACTATGATTCAATTGATATATGTGAGTATGAAAATCAATATTCAGCTTCTTGCTTGCATGCCACTATTTATTGAGAACGAGATAAAATCTAGCTCATCTTTATAAGTTTGAATCTGGACGGGTAATCTGACAACTCATCCATCCCAAGTCTCAGATCCCTTCCCATCTAGCAACTCTATTCTATAGGTGTATTCAATTGGAGTATTCTTTAGCTTTAGTTTCTTCAGTAGAGAAGAGTTAAAACATTATGTGTCGATCCTGTGTCAAAAATTTTAATGAGATGGCCATTAACTTCCCCACTCATGACAACCAGCCTAGTGTCCAAAAACTGATACCCTTTCTGAGCAACTAGGGATAACACCACATCTAGAACATTCTTAACCTTCATAGTTAGTGTTATATTTAAGATTGGTTGTTTATCTTTAGATGGAGGATCCATCTTAGTGTCTGTAGCTATAAGATCAAAATCTAAAGGAGATGATGGAGTGGACGGTGAGGACTACTGCCTCTCCACCACCATCGTTGCAGATATCTTCTACTTCCTAGGACACATCCTATAAGCATGCGAACCTAGGCATTCATAACAGAGGCCCTATGGTGAGCCTTTTCTTTTTGTTGCTGTGTCACACTAGATCGTTGAAAAGCTCTATCTGCCATGGACACACTTACTTTTCTCTTCCCACGGCTCGAAGTCTGAATGACATTCATCTATCTCTTAGATGTTGGAACTGAAGCTATGGGATTCTTAAATGTTTTCCACGTATTCTTTTGTCCCGAGAGTTGCAATTGAGAGCATCGCCCATCCTCCAACACCAAGGCAAGTTCGACGACCTCATTTAAGGTGTGGTAGTGCTCCTTTTGCATAAGCGAATGCAAGGTCTCCTTAAGCCCAAGCATAAGCTTATGCATATGAAGAAAATCAGGCACTTGATATGGAATCTTCAATAAGATTTCCCTATACTTGTGTGGATATTTTTTCATTGTAAGTTGTCTCTACTACAAGAAAAACTAGGCATCTAAAGCCCTGGTATGCTCGTGTGGAGGAACAAAACTATTATAAAATATGACCTTGAAATTTGCCCAAGTGGCAGGTTCTACCTTGTCTTGCTCTATTTTCCTCCACCACCAATGAGCAACATCCATCAAATTGTAAATGACATGTTGGATCTTTTGTTTCTCATCCTCAATATTGCAAAGCCGGAAGCATTGCTACCACTTACTTATCCACTGCTCTACTGCATCTGCCATCCTGGCACTAACGTATCCATGGTATTTAAATGGATTCAAGTCCTTTACTTGCCACACCCTCTTTACTAGAAGATGCCTCCACACTTGCAAGTGGTATCTGTGAAGTAGATGGTTCAGCAGATGGAACTTCATCTACATTGGTGTACTGCTTGATGGCACATTTGGTTTCTTAATTGCTTCAAATATCATCTGATGAGTATCCTCCATGCCTCTAACCTTGGCATTGAGAGTCGTAATCTCCATAGTATAAGTCCGCTCAAGCTCAACCTCATCCATGGGTTTACAGTCTTGTCCAGATTCATCTTAAACGAACAACATAATTGATAAGTCATTTGAATGCAAAATGCAATACCTAACTAACTGTTCTCTTAGTTGATGATTTGTTCATGCAAAACATGAATTAAAAAGATGTATTCTAAATCATCTCTCAATCCCATAGATTGCCAAAAGACAAACCTCACTCAATTCCCATGTCCTATACAAGTTTACATGATAACTATACAAGTTATGGCAAATCCTAAAATACATCCGATGATAAGTGCCATGAACAAGCTATACAAGCTTTATACATTTCCAAATATTATTATAAACGCATCTATACTAACTACGAGTCTAATGCAAGCTAAATCCAAGTGATCTTCCCTAAAAAATTACAGTTTAAGGTTCTTGACGACTTCCCCTAGCTTCTTATGTCAAAAATTGGATTACATGCAAAAGGACTAGAAAATTAGAAGCACCTAAAAATCTCCAAAAATAATTCTTTTTTAGTTTCCAAATAGCTTTGAAAGTTATCCTTTACCTACAAGTGGATATATGCTTTTATGCCCAAATCTCTACAAACCTATACCTATGTGCAAAAGGTCCTCAGAGTGATACATAGCTCCTAGAGCCATTGAGTAGGCTGATCAAATGAACTCCAAATTTAGTGAAATTTGGCTCTTTTGAAAGTTTTACCAAGACTCTATCAGGATACCAAGCTTCATTGGAAGATTTTGCCATATAAGAGAAACAAGCACAATAGTGACTGCATTTTGCATGACTCAGAAACTAGACCAAAGGATATATTGCATTCATAGACTCCCCAAATTAAATCCAATTCTCTTCAAATTCGATGAGCAATGTAATAAGCTGGCAAAAATTTCCAAAAGGATTTATCCTAATTGGACATTCCATAAAAAAGGAATGTCTTAATCACCAGACCTCTATGCACTTCTTTGGTGAGTCCTCAACCAAAGATACCAGAGAACTAAAATAAACATTATAACCCCTAAAACTTATCCATATGATATGAAAAGTATATATATGCATGTTAATAGTACACCCCAACACATGTAAAAATTTCATATCATTTGGAAAATGCAATAAAGAGAACACCCAAGTCTTTGCACACCTGCAACAAATTGCAAGAGAAAAATCCCTATACAATGACCAGAGAGATTTTTACTTTCCTCTTTACTCAAAATTCCAAATTTCATGATATTTGAGAAACAAACATAAACTATATAGACTTTAAAAGCCAACAAAAAACCTAGAGATTGAACACTCCCATAAGGAGATATGTCCCTGCAAAGTTACCCATGTACACCTTCTAGAGGGTAACTTTTGATACAATAGGTATGAACCTTTTGAACCATTTGACCTACCAAAAGAACTTAAAAAGACATGATAATCGGTGAGTATGTAAAGAGCTTAATCATCTACCATCTAAAAAAATTTCATGCTAATTGGATCTTTCTACTTAATTTTAGAATACAACAACATGAAACGCTACCCTTTCATGTTGCCAAAAAATAAGTTTGATGTACTATCATGATTCTTTCTATGCAATTGAACTACCTTTTGCCTATAATTAAAACATTTTAATGGAGTGGTATTCATAAATATATGTCTTCATTAGTAATCAAGTCATTCATTTGTAATAGATCATCAATCAAGAGGATATTTGTTTGAAAAATCAAATCATATATGAATTCTAGTAATGTCAAAACACAGAAAAAATACTAGATGCTTGAATCAATAAAACAATCATTTGAATGTATTTTGATTATTAGTGCAAATTGCTAAATTAAGTCATATACTTTCATGCCCAAAAAAACCAATTACCTCATTCTTATCAATGCATATATGTATTTGTCCTCTCATAATCAACCAATCATAGTACTATGCGTATCTTCCAATCTTTACAAATATATCTTTGAAGAGAACCTTTAATGAATGCATCATTGAATTTCCATGTGCAAATACATGCATAAGCATTCATTCTTTAATCTCTCAAGAAATCATTCAATAAAAGCAATAAAAGAAGAAATTCAAAATCTAATCAATCATGATACACTAGCCATCAATAACAACTTTTTTCTTTATTCTAATTCATTTCCTATGAGAATCTTAAAGATTAAGTGATACTTATGATTCTAAATAAAGAGCAAAGTAAGGAAAAATTATTTTTAATGAGATGAAATCACCTCCCTAAGCATATATGAGAAGATAAGAAAACAATGCAAGCCTCAAAGAGTTTTCACAATTCTGCTCAGTCAATTTACAAGCTCTGTATGGACCATCAAGTTTAAGAAAACATGATTCAAGCGCTCTTGAGGCAAGGAATGTATAACACTTTGAATTTTTCAATTTGGATGTTCCTAGACAAAGTTATGGCCAAATTAGTGAGTCTAGGTAGGTGTTTCAGTGGGTCAACTCAGAGAACATGCTCTATCATATATATATATATATATATATATATATATATATATATATATATATATATATATATATATATATATATATATATATATATATATATATTCCAGTCAACGACCTCAGCAAAGAAGAGCATGTACATGGCAAAATTATCCCGCATACCCTCTATTTGGCACCCGAGAGGCCTATATAAGGCGCATAAGATGATTTTGGTATCTCTTGGGGAGGAAGAAGTTCAAAGGCTTCTCCTCTGAGCTTGTGGGGATGCCTCCACGATGGGCTATCTGTAGCTCTTGTTTGACTACTCAAGAGACATAACTTACCTCTAAAATTAGCAATCCATGGGCAGCTACAAAAGATTTTTTTGATCAAGCCTTCTCCTCAACTACATGCTTCCCGAGGTGCTCGTTCTCCCCCAAGAAACTCCACACCGTGCTCCATGAAAATTCTTACAAAACTTGCTCTCCAAGAAGTTCTCAAGAAGATGATCACTTGTCCTCTTCTCGAAACACTTTCCCCTCTCTCACTCAAGCTCTGATACCAAATGAAAGATCCAAATTAGCTACCTGCCACTCTCCTCCCAATCTTAAATAGCCCTTGCCCTTGGCACATCTAGAATCTTCTCTAACTCTAAGGTTCAAACACTCCTCATATGGCCACTCTGAGGAGATGGAATAACCTCAAAGACTCGTGTTAGAGCCTTGGCTCCCTCGAGCTCTGGCCCTTGACCTGGCTAGGGTCCTTGACCTGGTTAGGGTCCTTGATTAAATGCAGGTAGAGCAATGGTAGACCATCGAGGTCTAAATAAATCGAACATGGAGAAATTTGTTTAGGAGTGGGAAAATGCAAGGACATTGAAAGATAGATGAAGATCTAGAAGAGAGTGGAACTAGATAGAGTAGGACACAATGAACAATAAAAGCTAACTAGAAAAGAGTTTTACTCTTTGTTTTGACCACAAACAGGGTTCAAATGCCCAAAATCACATTCAAACCTTACTTGTCTGTAGAGGTATCATGAAATTGAGCTCTAAAGTTAGGTATCATGAGAATTGCAAATGGTGATTTTTGAGTGACACACATGGTTTTAGTGCTAAAAACTAGGAGATAGACTCATTGAGGTAAGCTCTATATACATATATATATATATATATATATATATATATATATATATATCACAAGGAACTGAATCCTCAGAAATGACACATACTGAGTATTGTGACATGAGTTTGTATAGGTGAAGATACGTTTTCTGTGACACAAGCACATAGAGGGAAAGAGAAGAGCACAAGGAACCCAGTCATAAGGTTAAATTTTAATTTAGAAGTCTACAAATCCTAATTGTCACCATACATGTTTGAGTTAGGTGTTGTAACACATGGTTGAGTCAAGTGTCCTTGACACCTGAATCCAAAGTATTGCAGACACTTAGTAGGTGTAGCATGACACCTACATTAGTTGTGTATCACGGATACATCCGTGTATCTTGTGTCGTGACCAGTGTTGTGTATCGTGTAACATTTATACCCATTATGTTGTGTATCATCACATATTCTGTGTGTCGTGTATCATTTTAACCACAATTATCATGTATCATTGGGTACCCATTTTTCATTTGACATTTTTGTTCAAATGTCTTGTATGGTTTCACTTACAAGTATCGTGTATTATTTCATGCCATGGTGTTGTGTATCCTTTTGTATACCATGTGTGTTGTGACCAATGTTGTGAGCATGTAGATCATTTTGTCACTGTGTATTATGTATGGTGTATTGTTTTATAAACAAGTATCATGTGTTGTAACGAGTGTCAAGTAATGTGTATCATTTTTCCTACGTGTATCATGTATCGTGTCATATATCGCAAGTATCATGCATTGTTTTATGATTGAGTATCATGTGTCATGAGCAATTGTCTGTCTTGTGCATAGTCTCATACCCACATATTTTGTATCCTCATGTATCTCAAATATAATGTATGCCCTGTTTGTGTGAACTGTAAGGTTTTCATTCCCGAGTGTTAGAAAGTCACAAAACAATGACCTTTAGTGTTAGAGCCTAGCATCAAAAGTGAGCGAACCATGTTAAAGAAGAACACTCATGTGAATGAAACTAAGATATGGAAGAGTCCTAGAGAGTCATCAAGGTTTTATTTCCTTGAATGAGAGTGTAACCAATAGGATTCTACATTTGACATTCTTTGAGTCATCTAGTGATTTTGATTGTGATAGTATGACAGCTTTAGAAGATATGCATGCTCCTTTCTTCACATATGAGGCTATTTCTACTATTGCAATATAAATAGGAAGTGTTTTTATGCTAACAGCTTCATCTACTTCAATGCCTAGATTGGCTTTCGTATCATCTATTGGTTCTGTGAAACATCCAACTCAATAAGGGGAGGATGTACCTCTTCAATCTTCTTCCAATAGGTTGAACTCTAGCCCAAATATGTTGCGACCAGGAGGCTTCTATTTCTAGAATTAATGAATCAAATTCACATATCTCATGATTCCCCTTTCACTATTTTTGGTTCTTCTTGTGTTCTATGGTGCAACTAGTATGTCTTTAAACATCCCTGAAATTTTTCATATGAACTTTTGGTGTTCGAAATAGTAGGTAGTTATTTTTCTCGCATGGTTTGAGCAACTTCAAATAATTTCTTACATAGTTCCAATCTCTCTCTCTCTCTAAGTCTTCTCTTGGGTAACATTTATTATGCTATTGTAGACTAGGTTTTGCCACTATTCTTGACTGATATTTTTTGGTATCATTACTAAATCTTTAGGCATAGGATCAACTAGAATTGACCCTACTCGCTCGTGCATGTATTTCTCTTTTTTCTCATTTGTTTGCTTCTCTTCTGAAGTTTCCTTTGGCATCAAGGGTTCCTGAATTTATTCTCTTAATTTCTTCATCCATTTATTTTTTATCTTCTCTTCTACATTTCTATTTTTGTTTTTCATTCCTTTTCGAGCTCTTTGACAATTCTTCATAACCTTCCGCTATCAAGGTGAGGGTTCTTTTATTTTTGTATTTTTTGAATTATTAAATTGATTCTCTATCACCTCTAAAGGATTGCATTACCTTGATCACATTGATTTGAGTAGTTGAAGATGTTTTGGAAGGATTATTAGGGCAATCTTGGAAAAGATGTTTCTTTCCACATTCATTAAAATATCCTTCCCAAGGTCGTTGGGATGGTGGGTTGGGCATTTTATCGTATCTTATTAAATGGTCTCCTCAACATTGGTAACATGGTCCTCTAGGGGTAGGTGGCCTTATGGCTTGTCGTGTCTGAGCTGTTTCTCTAGGTGCATCATACATTACATTGGCATAATCTACCGGATAAGAATGTACACCACTATCATACTTGTAGTATTATTGTTGGTAGGTTGCTTAATAATCCACATGATTGTTAGTACTCTCCATAGTTTTGTTCATAAACTTGAGTGACGCACTCAGTGTTGGTTAGAGGGGTCACAAGCTACAACTCTTAATGGATTCTCTTTAGATTAGGTATGGCTCATTGCCACTACATTAATCAGTGGGGTGGCTATTGCCCCAATATAGGTTGAGGTTGGGAGTGTCCTTGGAATTCATAGGGTCTTTGAGCTTGTGGGGTTGGAAGTATCTTCAAGCCTCCCTAGCTTGCTCGCTTGGAGGAAAGTTGCTTTGTCTATCATTAGGGAAAAAATGAACCCTGCATGGACCTTTAGATTAAGGAGTGATTAGTGATGGACCAATGAGAAGAGGGTGGTGGCCACAGTCTAGGTCCTTAGTCACATAGGCTATGCATAGGCTTCCCTTGTTTTTGTGTGGTCAAAGAGAGAAAGACCCCCTAGAACTTGTGGTTTTTTTCCATTTGAATGGTTTTGAAAAGCTTGGAAATAAAAAAGAGCCTTGGATTGGCTCAATGATCCAAAGGTTGAGGATGAATGGAAAAAGTTATGGCATCTTGGAACATGGATAAGCTTGGGATGATCTTTTTGCCACAACCGTTGGATCAATATACAATCAAACGACCCCTATTGCCTATGAAAATGTGCTCAGCCGCAAATCTACTTCGCCATTGGATTTCCAAGATCTAATGGTCAATAATCATGTAGAGACTGTGAAAAAGAGATCCATAAGATTCTCCTTGTTGTCATGCATGTGAAACATTATCTCTCTCCAAGTTTTTCCCATCTAATCTTGGCCATTAAAATGAAGCATCCAAAGGTAAAAAGAAATTCTCTTTTTGAATTCAAACTCCAAAATCTTTCAAATATTATTTTATTTGGGAATACCACTAGTTGTCTTTCATTCTTCCTTAATCCCTTATATTAAGCTTATTAATCTCTAAAAATTAGAAATCCATAAAAGTCCCATGCAAGGTTCATTTTTTCCCCTAAATGGTAGCTAGATTGACACTACTACCCATTAAAGGTGGGGATGCATGCAACACTCTATCAGTTCCCTTGATCAACTATATATCAATCAAGTCCTTGTCTTGAGGAATTTGATCACCTCTCAAAACATTCATGACAAGGTATTTTCCTCTAGGAGTGGTTATTGTTTTCCCCACTTCCCATGTTGAATGGATTATGAGTATCTTCAATAACATCCATAACATTAGTTTTCTCAAGTTCATCTTTGAACATATACAAAATCATTTTTTTCCATGAACAATCCTCCTTCAAACTAAATTGATGGCCTATGAATCACTTCAATTAGTTTAGAGCCTCATAATTTGGCCACTTACCTATTGTGTCCATCCAAGTATATAGGTACTTCGACTACTTTCATTCTCCATCTTGAGGTATATAAACCATGGATCATCGGAGAAAGTATCAAAAACCATGGAAGGGTTAAGAATACCAAAAGTATGTTTTTCTTTAACAATAGAAGAGCTTTTGCAAAATCAAGCCTCAATTGTAGGAAAAATTAGCCACTCTATTAAATATTCTAAATGCAATGAATGAGAAGGAGAAGGTTAAGGAAGAAATTACGATTGTGAAGATACCAATAGATGCAGTAGGATATTTTCGAGAAGCAGAGCAAGCAGCCACGTCTTCCAGCCATGTATAATGGATACATGACTAAATCCATATTACATATAGATGTGGGAGTAGGTATTGCCACTAAGGAAATTTGGGAAAAATGGGGTAGTCCTACCTTGAGACCAACTAGGATGAGTGTAATTTGAAATACCTTAGCTATATATCAATTTAACAAGGTAGCTAATTTTTAAATGATTCTAGGAAGACTATTTATGGTTAAATTGAAAGTAGTACATGATTGGGGTAGAGATTCATTATATCTTGAACACTAGGGTACCACCACAAAATTAAATTCGCATAATTTCTCATATAGGGATGCTCCCCTATTCAATCGAATTCCATCCATAAAGCAAAAGGCCACAATTTTATCCATAATGTGGGATCCATGATCAATCTTGGATACATGAGGATACACAATTGTGGATATGTAAAGCTGCCCAATGAGAAGATAAGAGACCTCGAGGCTCAAAACCATGGGCAAAGGAGGAAAGAACAATTGAGGATTCAACATACATGCTGCAAATATTTGCACATGAAGCTTTTGAGCCTCATGGTTGGATGGAAGTACTAACTACCTTAAATGTGTTTCTCAATGAATGTCATTATAATGACTGAGTGTGTGGATGAAGAAGGATTTGACCTAAGATTATTTATGGTAATTATCAAGGAAGAAGAAGATGATGAGGAAGAATGCTATGAAAATTGGGATAGTGAGATTATTATAATGGGATTAAAATTCAAGTCGAAAGAAAATTACTTAAAGGAATATAGGGTGATTGCCGCTAGGAAATATTTCAATATATTCTCTACCGAGGAATTTCCAAACAACCAGAGCTAGGAACATGAAGACACCAAAGAAGGGGATGCATCGAGGGATTATGTCAAAGTTCCAAAAAACTTTAAGACCTATGAAATAAAAGAGCAAAAAAAAGGTACTCAAATTCCTAAAAGAGAGGCTTAGGAGGGAACAATATATGATAACAATGAATAAACCAAGAAAGTATTGGTGACTAAAGAAAATGATGAAGATAGATGTAATTTTGTTAGAAAATATGTCACACCCAATGAAGAACATGAATTGGTAGATTTGGTGCAAGAATATAGGGATGTCTTTGCATGGACTTTCAAAGAGCTTTACCAAATGTTGACCATCTTTTGGAAAGAGTAGCATGCAAGGAAGTGTATATCTCCTTGATGGATTTTTGGACTACAATTAGGTGTTTATTGCTCCTAGAGTTCAATATAAAACTACGTTTTATATTGAATGTCATGTTTATGATTTTGGACTTATTCCTTTTGGAAACTAATGCACCAACCACTTTCAAGAGGTTATTGTGTCCTATTGTTGTGGAATTCTTGAGAAAGAGTATAGAAGTTTATGTGGATGACCTTTATACCTACTCTTCTCAAAGATCAACACACATACCTGAACTTCAATGCATATTTGACAAATGTAGACAGTACCGAGTATGTTTGAATACTAAAAAATGTGTCTTTAAGGTAGTTCAAGGAAAAATTCTCATCCACATAGTCTCAAAAAATGGCATCTCAGTAGATGAACATAAGATAAAGGTGATTTTAGAGTTACCAAGACCAAAGAATGTTAAATAAGTACAAGCTTTTATGGTTCAGTGTGGATATTATCATCGATTTATTTACATGTACACTATTATTTCCAAGCATTTATATGATATGTTCACTCACTTTAAATGTAGAGAAGATTTTTGGATAGACTTTTAATGAACAAGAAAAAGAGATTGAGTTCAACACCCATAGTTAAAGTGTCGAATTGGAACAAGCCATTCCGTATTCATGTGGATGCTTTCAATTCTGCAATTTTTTTTATTCTCACACAACCATTATATGAAGGAAAAGTAGATCATTTAATAGAATATGCAAGTAAACAATTAAACAAAGTTGAAAGAAATTATGCCACAACAAAAAGAGAAGGACTTGGAATGGTCTATCTAGTAAAAAAATATCGACATTGCCTACTAGCCAACTAGTTCAAGTTCTTTGTTGATCAGTAAGCCTTGTTATACTTCATAAAAGAACCTTGCAACAATGGAAGTCTAGTCAGATGGTTCTTATTGATGATGGAGTTTGATTTTGAAGTAGTTTTCAAAAAAGAAAATCCACACATAAGAGCCGACAATTTGCCTTGAACGGCTCATAGAGAACCACCAAACAGAATAGTGGATGAGTCCCTGAATACTTACCTCTTTAAGCTGGAAGTATGTGCTTCTTGGGATGAAGAATTGTTACCTATGCTTACAGATGGCCCACAATATTAGATAAATTCCAAGGCCAATAAATTTGGAAGACAAGAAACATTCATATTGTGGCAAGTAGCTTGTATTTCAAATATTCAAATCGATTTTTATTAAGATGTGTAATAGATGGAGAAAAGCCAACCCTTATCCATAAATCTCATGTGAAACTTTGGAATGAACATAAGGGAATAAGTGCAACTACTCAAGGATTGCACTGCATAGGAGTGCATTGGTTAGATATGCATAAGGAAGTACATGAGTATGTAACCAATTGCAATGTATGTGAAGCATCTCATCCAGATGAACACTCCTCAATGAGTTATTCCGAAATAGCTCTAGAATGGAGCAAACTAATGAGGGAGTTCTTGAAGAATTAAACATACCCATTAGGAGCAATTTTAGTAAGAAAACAAACTATGAAAGAACAAAGGAAAGATTATGTAATCATCGGCAAGAAAATTTTTAAAAGGGGTAAGGAAAATTAGTTGCAAGTATGCATCATGAATAGGAAAACAATATAATCCTAGAGATCGCTCATGCTGGTCTCCTTGGAAGTCATTTCTCTATTGAAAAAATAGTAAAAATGATTCTCTTTACTAGATTATGGTGGCCTATACTATAGATGCATGCAAAAACTTACATAAAGATTTGTGGAATTTTCCAAAGAATCAAGTATCCTATTTGGAGGGATGACATGCCTCTATGACCTATGGTACGTGCTAGAGCTTTCTTGAGATGGAGAATCAATTTTCTTGGACCTATCAAGCCCCCAACAAGAGGATATCATGTGGAAGATATTATTATAGCAACAGACTATTTGACTAAGTGGGTGGAGGCAAAAGCCACAAAGAAAAGTGATGCTCAAACCACTACAAATTTCTTATTTAAACACATATTTAGTAGGTTTGGAATACCCATTGAGATAGTCAGCGATAGGGGTAGTCACTTCATTAATGAAGTAGTTGAATCCCTTATGAACAAGTTCTTGGTGATTCATAGGTTATGGTCCCTTAATTGTACACATGATCTTTTTTGGTAGTGCAACTAACCTTGCAACAATAGATGGGGACACTTTACCCACCTATATATGTGGGTATTGAGTCAAATGTTACACCAAATCTCTTACTAAAGGGATGATAGAAATACTCTTAGGATCCCAAAATTGTAATCATGAAGAAGAGCAAAGTTGTGAAGAAGCTAGAAAACAGATAATGCAAAGAATGTGCATATGTAAGGAGTGGATTCGAGAACGAGATGAGAGATACATTAAAGGTGCAAAACCTATATAAGTTTCCAAATAAAGTGCATCGACTATCAGGAAGAAAGGCCTCACGGAGGTAGACCATATATAAAGCTAGGGATTGGGAATCAAGAACACATCATGGTTGATTCCTTTATAGAATAGAAGTAGTTGTGTTGTAATCAGCATTCGTGCTTTTTCTCTAAGAAAATTGAGGATACCAATTACCCAAATGGAAACATGTTGATATATTTAGGTGGTGATGTATGTGAACACACTACGACCACCTGGGCACTTTTTTCCCTCTTTAGGAGGTTTTTCCCCTTGGCTTGTATATATGCATATAGCCCTAACATGTTACTTATTTTTGTACATTCTAGTGGTAATACATTCAGTACTGTGTGTTGTGCTCCAAGCTTCTTCTTCTTCCTTGTGTTGTTTGCGTGCTTCCGTAGACATCTAACTCCAACAATTGATATCAGAGCAGGCTACCGCTTCATCTAGAGTGTCATTCACACCCCTTCGGTCACAATCTCAAAATCGCACAAAATTTGGTGACTATACTCAGGGTGATTAGGAGATCAAAGCAGCTTTTTTGTGTGGTGCCGAAATCACGATCTGAGCTCATTTCGACCTTCGAACGCACTATCATAGTGCTTGTGCAAGCTATTTTCTCTTTTTCTACCAAAGATATAAACAAGTTTTGTTTCGCCAATATAAGCATCTTGAAGTCTGCTATAGGTCTAGCAAAACTTGTCGGGGTAGTTCTGTTCAACTTTTTCAGATACGATTTTTTTCTGCATCAAGGTATTTTAATCAGTGGCCATGGCTAAAAGTAGTGATGTATTCCATATGTTTGTTGTTGAGGATCAGTTGGATAATACCAATCACCCATTGTGGGCTTATATGATGCGACATGTATTGGTTACAAAAGGACTATGGAACATTGTGCAGGGTGTTGAAAACCCTCCTATTAGACCTGCAAATATAGGTATTGAAGCTGATGCAGATGGCATTGAAGATGCTCATATTCTTTAGATTCTTGTTCGTGCTACAATTTTTGTTGCATCTACTACAAAGCAAATTTCTTGGGAGGTAGAGATGCTCAGACACATGCATTGATAGCCTCTTCTATCAAACGTGCCATTTTCCTCACATTCGCTATTGTAGAACAGCGAAGGATGCTTGGGATACACTTACCACATTGTACTAGGCTAGGAATGAGGCTCGTTTTGCTAACCTCCAAAAATACTTGGAGAGTGAGCATATGAATGAAGGTGATTCTATAGACAGTTTTCTAACAAAGATCAAAGACTTGAAGGAACAATTGATTTCTGTTGATGAAGTTATACCAGATAGCTCAATTGTGCAGACCGTTCTAAATGGTCTTCCTGATTCATATTAGAGTTTTGCTTCTACACTTCGTTTGATGATGAAAGGCAATCCAAATGCCTTGTCATTTGAGGAGTTAGTCTCTATTCTATTGCAAGAAGATCAGTCTAGGCAGAAAATCTCCATTATGCATGTTGCAGATCAAGCTTTCCTGGCTAGTCAGAAGGGCAAAGGTAAACGGAGTTCATCTACTAGTAAGCAAAAATCTGCAAATGCTCCACATTTGAAGAAGGAAGAAAAAGATGAGAAGAAATAAAAAACAAAGAAATTCTTTTGTAAGTATTGTAAAGGAAACGATCGTCATAAAGAACTGTCCAAAACTAGCTGCAAAAGAGGCAAAGAAAAAAGAGGCTGGAATGGTTGTTGCAGAGGCCTCTACACCCAAAATAAAGTCTACTAATCTTGTGCATAATGGAGAATGGGCATTTAGTATTGTTTGCAATTTTGACCCATCTTTGTCTGAACAGTATATGTCTACAGTAGACTCAGATGTTTGGTACTTTGATAGTAGGACAACTAGACATATTACCTTGCAGCATAGTTTCTTCACTTCACTCAAGTCTGACCCTACAGGGAATGCTGTCACATGTGCCAAAAACTCCTCTTATCCTGTCATGGGAGTTGGTAAGATCATTCTGACTACTTTTGATGGTAGTTCTTTCACTTTGTCAAATGCTTTATTTGTGCCAGGGATCAAGAAAAATCTGTTATTAGTTTCTACATTAGCCAAGATTGGCTTGAGTATGAAATTTGTTGATGAGAGATGTGAGTTCATGATCTGTCAAATGGCGACATGATTATTGCTTCTGGCATTTTATGTTGTGGGTTGTATAAGCTCATAGACTATGAAAAATCTATGAATGATTCAGCATGTGCAGTACATGATTCTCAGGCTATGTCAGATGCAAAGCTTTGCCATGCATGCTTTGGTCATCTGAATTTTGCTAGTTTGCTACACCTGCACAAATCTGAATGGTGTCCTCTTTGCCCAAACTTGAAAGGCACCTGGTAAAAATGTATGTGAAGGCTGTATTTTGGGCAAAATGAAGCATTCCTCGTTCCTATTCGAGCTACAGAGAAATCACAGCTTGTTCACAATTATGTATGTGGTCTTACGTGTCTATACACACACATGCATACATGCACATACACATACACACACATCACATATACATACACACATACACACATATACATGTTTTAGGGTTAGGGTTTTAGGATAAGGGTTTTTGAATTTCTCTTTTCTTTTGTTTTGCAGGAGATTTTTGGCATTGATTCTTTGGAATTTGACAAGAGACGATGTCAATTGCGCTTTGACGAGAGCGTTCAAAAGAATTACATCGATGTAAGTTATTGTTTTGTTCTTTATTATAAATAGAGATAGAGAGAGAGAGAGAATAAGAGAGAGAGAAAGAGGGAGAGAGAGATGAAAGAGAGAGAGAGAGAGAGAGATAAAGAGAGAGATATAGATAGAGAGAAGGAGAGAAACATAGAGATACATACACACAGATGCATACATATTACATACACATATGCATATGCATATGCATACATACACACACACATATACATGCACACACATGTACACACACATGCATACATGCACATACAAATACACACACATCACATATACATCCACACAAACACACATATACATGTTTTAGGGTTAGGGTTTTAGGATTAGGGTTTTTTACTTTTACACATATACACACATAATACATACACACATGCACACATATACACATGCATACACACATACACATACACATACACATACACATACACAAACACATAAACATACACATACACATACACATACACATACACATACACATACACATACACATGCACATGCACATGCACACGCACATGCACATACACATACACATACACATACACATACACATACACATACACATACACATACACATACACATACACATGCACATGCACATGCACATGCACATGCACATGCACATGCACATGCACATGCACATGCACATACACATACACATACACATACACATACACATACATACACATACACATACACATACACATACACATACACATACACATACACATACGCATACGCATACACATACACATACACATACACATACACATACACATACGCATACACATACACATACACATACACATACACATACATACATACACACACATGCATACATACATATAGACACACATACATACATACATACATACATACACACACACATACACATAGAGAGAGAGTCACACGCACACACATGCATACATACACACACATGACATATACATACACACATATGCATGTTTTAGGGTTAGGGTTAGGGTTTTTGGCTTTTACATATATACACACATGCATACACACATATACACATATGAACACATAATACATATGCACATACACATACATATACATGTGCATACACACATACACACATACACACACACATACATTCATAGACACACACACACACACACATATATATATATACACACACACACATATGCATACACACATACACATATGTAACATATACATACACACATGCATGTTTTAGGGTTAGGGTTTTTGGATTTTACATATATACACACATGCATGCACACATATACACATATAAACACATAACACATATACACATACACATATATATACACATGCATACACACATACACACATACACACATATACATGTTTTAGGTCTAGGTCTTCAGAATTAGGGTTTTAGGATTTTTACATAGATACACATATGCATACACACACATACACATAAATATATATATTCACCTACACATATATATACACAAGCATACACATATACACGTGTTTTAGGTCTAGGTCTTTAGGATTAGGGTTTTAGGGATTTTACACATGCAGATAAATATTTACACATATAGAAATATACACACATAATACATGTACACATACACATGTATATACATAGGCAGACACACATATACATGTGTTCTAGTTGTTGTTTATAAATATCATGTCTATGTGTCCCATTTCTTTGTACACGATTCATGATTCATTTTGCTCATGTCTTTTGTATTTGTCAGTATGTTTTGCTTTATCAAATCATGTTTTTGTTGTCTATCATACATGTCACATGTAGTTGGGTTTTTCTTGGGCAGAGTGGATTGTCTTTTGCTACACAACAACATGGGAATGTTGTTGTAGCAAGAGACAACACACTCTGCCCAAAAAAATTTTGCAGATATGGTCGTCGGTATAGGCGACCGTATAAGCATCAGTATCCCCAGGCACATACCGATGCTTATACCGACTATTTTGCCCAGGGGCATACCATGGCTTATATTGTCGCTTATACCGATGCATATACCGACGCATATACCGACGCTTATACCGACGCATATATCGACGCTTATACCGACGCTTTGGTTCCGACGCCTACACCGACCCTTACACCGACGTCGGGGCAAAATCGCGCCCGTTCATTTTCCTCGGTAGAAGCCTCGGTATACGCCTGATATGTTGTAGTGAGATTCATAGAAAATTAGGCTCTATAGTTTTTATATGGTTCTATACATAGATATGAAAGATTCAGGGTTAAATGATTTAAATTGGAATATATACATAAAAGCATAGAATATTAGGATTTTAAGATTTAGTTGAGTATATATACGTATATACACTAAAAAATAGATCTTTATGTTTGTTACAATTCCACATACATAGATAAATATCGAATGAGGGCTTTATGCTTTAGATTAGTATATATACATAAATACATGGAAAATTAGTTATAGGGTTCTAGATATTAGAGTAATGTATACATAAAAACATAAGTAATTAAGATTTAGGGTTTTTATGTCTACATAGATAAGTTGGTATAGAATTCGGGTTTTAGGAACCAGATAAGTATATATATAGATACATAAAAAAAAGGGGTTTAGGTTTTTTATAGGATTTTATAAATAGATAGAGAAAGATTTAAGGTTTAATTATTTAGATTAGTACATATATATAAATGCCTAGATTATTACGATTATAAGATCTAGATGAGTGTATATAAACAAATGCACTAAAAACTAAAGCTTTAAGTTTTTGTATATAGATAAATAAGAAATTAGGGTTTTAAGATTTAAATTAGTATATATACATAAATACATAGAAACTTATTCATAGGGTTTTAGAATTTAGATTAATATATACATAAACTCATAATTAATTAAGATTTAGGGTTTTATGTCTACATAAATACGGAGGTATAGAATTAGGGTTTCAAGAATGGGATTACTATATATATACATAGATACACTAAAAGATAGAGCTGTGAGTTTTTATGATTTTTATATACATAAAAATAGCTATCGGATTTTAGAATTTAGATTCATATATACATAATCATTTATGATTTATATATACTAATCATTTAGATGAGTATATATACATCAATACATAGAAAAATAGTTATAGGGTCTTAGAATTTAGATCAGATAAATGCATAAATAATTAAGATTCAAGGTTTTTTTGTCTACATAGATAGGTAAGTATAGAGTTAGGCTTTCAGGAATTAGATTAGGGTTTAAAGAGTTTAAATGTTTCTCTGATGGGTGTGTTCATGTGTGCATGTGTTCAAGAACCATCAACATACAATCAAAAGGAAAAGGAAAGGCTGTCATGGATTCCAAACCAAAAAGAAAATAATTTTAGATGATTTCAAGGCTTGCAAATAAAAAATATTGAGACCTATCTCTAATAAGAAATTTGGTAATATAATGTTGTTTCTAGATGTGTGTGAAAGTATGTACGCAAGTGTGTATGTGCAAGTGTGGGGAATTGTGTAGAGGATCCATGTATGTATATTCCAAACTAAACCAAACAACTGGTCTTTATGTTCCATAGTTTTACTTTGTTATTGATATGGCTAGAATTTTTACATGTATGTAGGTATGTATATGCACATGTTTGTATACGATTTGATTGATATGTATCACATATGTATATGCACATGTATGAAAGACAACATGAAAGCTCTAACACTGTCATAATGGTATTGGTTGCTTACTTACCACATCATGATCTAACAAGGTATACTTGATTATGTAGGAAACCAATATAGTTTCAACTTTTTATGGACCGGTGGTCCTCAATATCAGTGGACTATTTGCACCTATGAATGGATTAGTAGCCTAAGTGCTAGAGTAGTATACACACAAACACACATACACACACATATATATTTGTATGTGTGTGTATATATGTATATATAATATACATACATACATAGATACATACATACATACATACATACATACATACATACATGCATACATACATGCATACATACATACATGCATACATACATACATGCATACATGCATACATACTTACATACATACATACATACATACATACATACATACATACATACATACATACATACATACATACATACATACATACATACATACATACACACACACACACAATCCATGTTCTCATCTTTTTGACCCAAATCCTTAACTATTGTTTTTTATTTGGCTTTAATTAGAAGATTTCAAATAATACATGACATTGTGCAACTTCATTGTTGCCCAGGATCTCTTCAGGAATGAAGGTATCTTGGAGTGAAGAGAATACAAGAGATCTCAAGCTCTTCAACTGCATAAAGGATTTCCCAAGGGACTTGAAGGATGCAACAAATGGAGGTTTATGTAGAAGATGAATGCCATGAGGAGGAGGAGAACAAATGTTGTAGGAGGTAGTAGAAGCTACAGGGTTTAACACCCCACACAAAGTCATATAAGTGCTCTATTGACAAGGGATGTTCATAAGTTTTTGTAATTGGAGAAATCTCTCCTATGTACCTCGATATGGAATATAAACTTAGCACAAATTTTGTTTTGCAAACTGATTCTTTTCTTTTTTTTTTTCTCATTTGATATTTCAACTATGTTGATGTGCTTATGTATGCAACAATATGTCAAGGCCAAGCCAAATATGTAGATGTATGTGAAGTGTAAGTATGTAGATGTATGAAGCTAGAAAAATTAAATCTTTAGTGTTGTTCATAGCTACCTTGCAGATCATCTTCTAAGTTTGTTCTTTAATGTATTTCTTCTTTGATAAGTTGCACATTTCTTTGGATGGCCTGTCTGGCTTCATTTTGCCACTCCTTAAAAAGGTTGAAAACATCAAAACTTGATTTCGTATTTGTAGTCCAGCTTAGGCCTCATCTCAGTAAGACTTGAATTATCAATATACAGTTCATGTTTTATCACTTTCCTATGCCCTTGCTTGGGAACAATTGGCTAAGTCAGGGTGCCCATGTGATGGATGTAGCTTTAGAGTGAATAGGACATGCTGAAAGACAAAGTTCACTTGCATTTGACTCCTTTATGCCCATATCACACACCTAGCTACTCATCTAGGTAGTGTGAGTTTCCATGGGATTAGGAAATATTGTAGGCCATAGGAGTGAAACCCCGAAGGAGTGTGATAGTGACTAAGGAGTGGGCTATAGATATCACCACATGTAGAATAAACTTTTTTTACATGAGTGCAGGCACATATATCTTCGTAGATGGAGCACAAGAGCGCGTGTATTACTAAGTGAATATATAAAACATTAGTAGGTTGGAGGAACAACAATGCCCCGAACATTGTAAGTATGTTCACCCACATCACAAGAAAGTGTATCAATGAAGTTATGCCCATTTTGTGTTTCCCTGCACATTTTGTGTTTTTAAATGCTTGCTTCAATTATGATCTTTTTGTAGCCATATTCCAATCAACATTGATAGAAGAAAAACTCCAATCTCAACCTCCAATTAAATCCCAATGTCAATCTCCAATCTCATGGGTAGAAGAAGAGTTACAATCTCAATCTCATTGACCGTCCCATTCCAATCTCAATCTCATTCTCAAGTAAATTGGTTCAGAGCTAATTAAATTGGACTCTTTAATTAAGTCCATAATTTTAAGCATATTGCCAGATTGTTGCTCTAACGAGTAATCCACTGTGAGATATGGCCCAAGTATTATAAGGTGATGGGGTTTAACATGAAAGCTTAAAAGTGAGGATATACCTGAAGAATATGAACTAAAGAATATACCTGAAGAACATGAACTAAAGGATTCGATATGCCGGAAGTATTCAACTCCAATTCTTTTTGAAAGAATCTCATTTGCAAAAGGAATCATATGTAGGAATTGACTCCCTCCCAAACGTAAAATCAAGGAAGGGGTAAAATCTCTCTCTCAACCCTCCTCTACAAGAAATAGCTGCAGCATCACCCATTGTCATAACGGTTGGAGATACAGCACTGGAATACCTACAAGTGTTTATTTGCAATGGAATACTGCACCACAATTTTTTATGTTTTTAATTGCTTGCTTGAATTATTATGATGATGATGTTTTGCACTCATGTTCCGATCTTTATGATGATGATGTTGATCTTCCCATTTGAATCTCCAAGTAGTAGATTGGCTCACGATATTACTTATTTCTACCATCACACCAACGAGATCACATGCTAGAGTTCAAAATAAGGTGGGTTGTTTATTAGGTTTAGAATGGTAAAAGAAAAAAACTATCGAAGAATGGACCCCCTTTTCTGCTATGTTGATGGTTTTGTAGTATATGGGATATCTGAGAGTTAATTGAGGCGCCTCTCAAGTTGTGGCCGATATGTATACATGGGCAGAAACCATCATATGTACATGAAGCGCTGATGCTAGATCATCGGCCTTTTCAATAACACAAACATAATATTAATAGTAATGATAATAATAATAGTGATAACTCTGCGTACTCTACAGGGAAGACTTTAACAGTTGCATGAAGTGAGACCTCTCGAGAAATCCAGAGAGCAGGATGTCTGCACCAAAGGCATGAGAGAGAGAGATTAGGCATGAGAGAGAGAGAGAGATTGGTTTTTCATTTGGCGAAAATGTTTGCAAAAACAGAAACATATGTATGTCCTCATAAGTCTATGAACAGAACAGACAATATTAGAGCATGGCGCTTCTAACGAAAAGGTTAGGGTGGAAGAGGCTACACCAAAATATGAATAAGGGGGAGGGAAAATCCAAAGGGATGGAGATGGAGGGAAATCTATGGCCTAATGATTAGTTGCCAGAAGTAGTGTCGGAGGAACTTGCAATCGCTCCTCCTGATGATGATCCTGCATCGCCTCCTCCTCCTCCTGATGATGATGATGATGATGCCGCATCGTCAGATGATCCAGAGGGGCTTCCACTCCCTCCTGCTGGTGATCCTCCGCCATAATCCCCTCCAAGTGTGGGAGTGTTTCCTCCTCCGCGAGCGAAAGGCTCAAAAGCTGGTGTTGCTCCTCCGCCGCCACCAAATGCAAATGGGAATGGAAATGGAATTGGGAGATGAAAGAATGTCTTGGCATCGTCTACACCATTTTGTACGAGCTTCCTTGGCAGTGGAGACGACAAAACAAGTGGTTGAGAGTAGCAGTACATAAGCAAAGCCGAAGTGCAGAGAAGAAGGAGTTGTTGGAGATTGCGTGCCATGTGTGCGTTCTGATGTTTGAGAATGAGACAATTAGAGAGACGCTTGGTCGTGATGAGGGAGGGGAGTGTTGTATGCTGTTGAGGAGTGCTGTATTTATTTTGGAAGGAGCAAAGGGGAACCATGGATTGTGTCTGCCATTAAAGGGTGGCAATGAGGAGAAGCGAAGAAGAGATACGGCAATCGCATGAGCGACGGTGAGAGGCAGCGGCAGTCGCAAACGAAGGAGAGCGTTAAGTCAGTCGGTTGTCTGCGAGTGATGTAGGAAAAGCGGCAATCGCATGAAGGAGACTTCACCCGGTTATCTATCTTCGAGTGATGATGTAGGAAAAGTGACGTAGAAACCAAACAAAAAGCACTGTCGTTGTCGTTTCAAAGGAGCATTAACAACGTCCTTCCGTTCCAACAAACGCGCATCCTTCTTTTCTTATTCTTAATTGCTTACTCGAATGACCACAACTTGAGGCCTTCAAATTCAATCGCCTTCTCGTGAAACCTTTTTCTTCCTTGTGGAAGCTTCAAGCTACGGTCATTTTCTGTCCACCAATTTCATCTCCCACCATCACTATACATAAATTCTCTCCCAATGATCATTCGACCTCCGTTGCCTCCCAATCCTCTCAACCCTTAAGAATTGGCCGATGTTGGTCAATATCACATTGAATGTTCATGCCAAGTCAAACAACTCCAGCAAGAAATTATTCATAATTGTATGCATAAAATTTTGAGGTTTTTGTAAGTGGAAGCACCTGTGGAAATAAGACAGAAGGCATTGGATTAGATTACAAGAAATTGATCCTCTTCTTAGATTGGAATTCAAAGACAAGTGCCTTGTGAGACACAGAATGAATGCTTGGATGCGTTGGAGATCGACATTGGATTAGATTCCAAGAAGTTGACCCTCTTCTTCGATTGGACTTCACAGAAAAGTGCCTTGTGAGACACACAATGAATGCTTGGATGCCTTGGAGATTCATCTCCTATTGGGTCAAGATCACCCATTCAAAAGGTTTGAAATGGAACAATATTGGAAACAAGATGGAGGATATTCCAAAAATTGAAAGCTACAATGTGGATATTCATCATTCATTAATTAAGAAGTGATGCTCATATTGGACTTGGATTAGATGGGAATTAAAGTTCAAGAGCTTTTGGCATCCTTTTAAAGAGAACAAGAAATCGGTCCTTATGTGGAAGATTGATTGTTCACAAATGGATAGGTACAAATGTCAAAGCTAGAAAAATATGTGGCGTTCCAACTTGGAGTAAAAGATGATGATGTCCAAAGGAAGACTTTGGTCACCATTTATTTTCATGTTCTAAGAGCATAATGTTCTAGAGGAAGCTACCGATTGATCTTCAGTTCTTTGGAATGCCATTAGGAGCACAACCCTCTAGTAAATTCAAAAGGGAAGATCCAACACCAACTTCAACAAACCTTCCATGGATTGTTCTATAGAGAAATCGCTTAATTGCATAGGTAAAAAGATTCAAGGTCATAAAAAATCTCGCCTCTTCGACCACTACAACGTTTTTGTTGTAGAAGGCAAGAAGCTCAAAAGAAAATGGTTCCCTCATAAATGTTAAAAAAGGTTTATCAACCCCAACAAATGTTAAAAATGGTTCCTTGATTCTAATGTAAAGCACCTTTGTCAAGAGAAAAACAATAAGCTTCCTTTCTTTTAGGAATTTATAATTTCTAAAAATATAAAAGTACTAAAATTATCAATGGTTTGTAAGAACAATAAAATCAATATATTGTGGATAAGTATAAGTTCATAGTGGTGGTGTCTTGTTTTTGGTGGCTCGCTTTTTAGGGATTCGTTGTTTTTCTTTGTGCAATTACTTAGAGTATTGGTGGTCATAAGTATGCTGTTAATAGCATTCTCTATATCAATGCCTTTGCAAAATAGCTAATGTTGAGTGCCTTTGCAAAATAACTAATGTACTCAACAGAAAAGAATGTTTTGAATTTTTTGCTAGTATATCCACCAAAAATCATATTGTTTGTATTGATTGATCTTTGTTTTTTTAACTTCAATGTCTTTACTTATTATTAAGATAGTGATGATCTGTACTTCATTCTTTTTATTGTTTTCTTACATCTAATTGAAGATCCACTTCCATTTAACTTGAAGTCATTACTCATACCATTGCTTCTTTAAAAATTTTCATCATGCAAGACACCAATAATTCTTGTTTCTTTTGATCTAGCTCTAGAGTGTATGGAATGTAAGGAATTGAACACACAACCTCTTGGTTAGGAATGTGATGGGCTAACCACTTGCCCCAAAAGCCATGGTTGAGGATTACTTCCTAATCCTCTCTCTTAGGGTGTAGTTCAACCATCTCCTATCTCTCAAGGTGTGGTTCAACCATCTCCTTCCTATTAATTTATTACATTCTTCCCCCCTTGGTCAATCATTGTCCTCAATGATCTGCTCTCGTATCCCTCTAGCCTCGATGATCAGCCCCTTGAACTCTCTAGGTGCCCTTGAATTGATGTCCTCAACCTCGCACAGTTTCTTGAACCTTGTTTGCAACCTTGGTCTCTTGAACCCTTGCTCTCTTGACCCTTCTTGTTCCCAAACTTGGTGTCTTGGGCCCTTGTTCTCAACCTCAGTCTTGAACCTTGTTCTCACCCATGTTTGGTATCTTGAACCCTCAATCAAGTGCCACCCATGGTTTCCCAAGGGCTTTACACTTTCTAGTTATCTCATTAGATTTGGAAATTTCATTCCGAGTGCTTTCCAATGGTATCTTACGTGCCTCAATCCGACCTACGGATTGAGAATACACCTTAATCTTTGTTAGGCTAGCTTGTGAAAGTGACTCTTTGTACCCTTTCATATAGAGGATGCCCAAGCACCTTTTGTAGAGGCCATTAGGTCAATCTACCATTCCCAAGCCTACTTCCTAGGCTCTGATACCAATGTAAGGAATTGAACTCACAACCTCTTGGTTAGGAATGTGATGGGCTAACCAATTGCCATGGTTGAGGATTACTTCATAATCCTCTCTCTTAGGGTGTAGTTCAACCATCTCCTATTTCTCAAGGGTGTGGTTCAACCATCTCCTTCCTATCACTTTATTATATATGGCATGGGAATATCATCAGGTGTTGTCTCATGTTGGTCTTACACTAGAGATGGAACAATGGGGGGAGAAAGAGGATGTACCTCCATCTCCTCAGTATCCAGATTGGGATTCGATACTACTCCTCAGTAGGCATAACTCTAATTGGAGCATTATTTCTTAAGTCTGATCCTTGGCCTTCTTGAAATTGTTCTTGTTCTTTTTTGGGATAGGGTGGAACTTTAATACCTTCCAATCTCTCTTCCTCAATTTGTAATGTTGTAATTTCATTTATTTGAATCATGAAGTCTATGCAGGTTTGAGGTGTTCATAGTATTTCCTTTTCAACCTCATTCTCTTCATTTTTTGGTTCTTTTTGTCTAATTTTTCTTCTCATTGATTCACCATTTGATCTAGTTCATCCCATTGGCCATCTTCGTTTACATCCATATTCAAATCGGCATTCAATGTTGTTGTTTTTTCATTATTTTCTGATCTTGAATATGAGCTTGATTTTTCTAAGCCGAGTTCCTTATAGTGATTCATCCTTGATAACATCTTATTGGCCTATTTCTTGCCTTTGGATTCACTCAATCGATGATAATGATGACCTTGGGTTGTTAGATTTACATGTCCTTCCATGTATGTGTGGGCAGCTTGGAGGGCTTCTTCTAATTCCACCTCTATAATTGGTGGTGGTTGAGTGAGATTTGACTTTGGTACATCATGAATTCTTTTAGCTGAGGGAGTTGACACTACTTCCTCAGACTCTCTTTCTCTCTTTCATCCCCTCATTCTAGGCATTGAACTTGTGCATGCCTCATCGATGGAAACAATGCCTCTCTTTTTCTTAGGGATGGTAGCTAATTTCACATACTTTACCATTTCCAATGTTGATGGCATTTCTCTTAAGTACTCTTGTATTTCCAAGGCATCGTATATCAAAATGTTTAATGTCTTGCTACTGTTTAGGAACTTCCTTATGCCCCATTGCTTCTTACCTTCGGATAGTCTTTCTTGCACACAAGGAGTTAGATTAATTTGATTGCCCACTTGTTTCATAGCATGGGATAATAATTAAACCACAATTTTTTGTGGAGCTATGTATTTGTGCACATTTGGGAAGCAAAAATAATGATGCACGAGTGTTGTGAAACTACCTTCCACAAACAAATAAATCAACTAGCAAGACTATCTCAAGACATATCCACCCAACCAACTCCACCCATATATATACCTCAAGGCCAAGGGGGAAATGTGAGGAGAACTTGCCAAGTGTCCTCTCCACATGGATGCTAATACAAGGCCTTCTAACCTTGGAAATCACATGGATCTCACATGGATTCTAAAAGGACTTCTCCCAAGCTTGTATGTACAAGTCTCAAGGCTTGAGAGGCCTCCCTAAGGGTTAAATATCATATTCTTAGGAAATATCAATCCTAAGGGTCAAAACCCTTCAATTGGGAGCAAATAAATCCAAATAACTCAAGGGTTCAAACCACACTCTTGGAGACACTTTCCCAAGGGTTTCCCAATAGAATCCAAGGGTTCTCCAAGTGGTTTTGGACCCTCAAAACCCATGTCTTGGGCTACTTTGACCCATAGTTATACAACATTCTTCCCCCCTTTAACATTTTCGTCCTCAAAAATGTGTGTAGGTATATTATGTGAAGTATTCCCCCATGCACCATGATCTGTACTCTGAGCATGGTCATCTCTCTCTTTAGATTCGTTTCCAGTAATCAGATAAAGGCTAATCCCTACCTTAATCTGAAAGGAAAGGAATCAAAATCCGTGCACAAATCACTTTCCCTTAGTCCACCTGAATGTACATGCATGCTTTGTACCTATGGACTAGTGAAATGGGTGGACTTCTTTGGTGGTCTTTTTCTTTTGGCACTTTCACAAAACTTGAGCTCCATAAAATAATACATTTCAATACACTTTGTACTTCTCTAGAAAATTTATAATTTCAGGAGTCTATGATAGAGATCCTATCTCTATCTTGAAAGGGCTAGAAAAAGATTCATCTTCCACTTTCAACAGAAAGGAGAGGAATCTTTAGATGTTCTGAACTTAACTTATTCTTTTATAGTCCTTTTCAAATACAAATATACTTTATTTGTATTTTCTAGGACTTAGCTAAATATGTGAACTTAGCAAAGTGGGTCTAGTAAGTCCCTGCCAAAACATGCTCAATAAAATGAGGAGAAATACTATCTTCTCATTCATTGGCAACTTGGGTGGACCTATTTCAACCATCTAGGTTTTCTTGAAACATAAAGTTCAAGTATTCAGAATGACAATATACCCAATTTTGAAAGTTCATGTCTACAAGTGGATCCCTATCTTGATCATCTTTGATTTTCCCTAGATTAATTCTCAAGCTAGAGTTTAATCTTTTTTTTTTTGGAAGATTTGACATTCAAGACTTAGATCCAAAGAAGACTTTAGGAATTGGAATTATTTGGGTGTCTACCTTGTTCTTTGTTAGCCGGTTCTTTCCAATGAGAATCAGTACTAACTATGTTGAACTGATTATAGTTCAATCTCGAGATAGTTATCTATAATAACCTCAAAGGTCACCAAAGCTTTGCAAAGAGAAAGAGAGCTTAAACCAATTCCTTCAAATCCTCAAAATAATCGAGGAATAATGCTTTATCAAGTCATCAAGATACCCTCTAGATTTTCTATTGGATGGGGTTGAGATGATTCAAGTTTTGCAGCTTTAGTTCCAAGGACTTGCAAGAAAGATACCTGTTTCTAGGCATCATATCTCAGATCTTGATAGGAACATTCTTGAATCACTTGTTCTCACCAAAGATTCAAAATAAGATCTTTTATAGATCATTCTTTCATTCAAGACCATTATACTTGAATAGGCTTGACTTACTTTTGGAGTTTAAATTCATAAACTCCCAAAATTCTTTTACCCTCTTACTTATCCAAATTTATTGTTCCACATAAAATTTGGCTATGCATTTTATTAAGAAAAATGCATCTGCTTAAGAGGATAAAGGATAGACTTTTCTAGAGTAAATGTCATGTTCATTCTATTTACCCTTTTGTTCATACAACTAGGTGTATTAAATTGGTTCAAGGAGGTACATTTCTACACCTCATAATGAACCTAAGACCTTAATTTCAATGGTCTTATCTTTAAGGCTTATCGTGATGTTTCCTATCGGATATTGAGCCTATTTTCTCTCTAGCCATCAGAGAAAAATCTCAATGGGAGTTAGTTCTCACTGTCCCATACCAGTGAGTTCTTTCTCCAATCCATAGAATGACATCCTTAACCTTTCCACATTCTTTGCCCTTATCTTTTCAATGCTCTTTGATCATTTACCATGATCATGAATTCCATCTTGGAACTCCTTGGCCTCATTTTCATGAGAGCAAAGACTAAGGTTTCTAATGTCAATTAATTCAAAGGTCTATTTAGGTTGACCTTTGAACTTTACTTGGTGTTGAACTATAAAAGGGTTTGATCTTTTTGACCAATATATGCCTCTTCGATTATCCAACCATAAAGGGTTGGATATATTTGACCAAGTTAGGTCACTAGGCTTTCTCAAAATTCTTCTAGCTAAGAGATAAGATCAAATCTTTTCTCCTTTAGATCCCTTTTTCAATGATATTTACCCATGGGATTTTCTTGGGATCTTCAACTCATACCTTCACGAGTTGATATCTTTGCTTAAGTCTTCAGCATCATCTTGATGTTCTTCAAACCATTTACTATTCTCCTTTTAGGGATCAACAATTATATGTCACCCTTTTGACTTAAGCAAGTTGACATGCTTATCGATCCAGACTTTGGATTCATCTTTATTCATTCTCAAAAACCCTACTCTGATTATGTTTCAAATCTTTGGCTAGCTTACCTTAATTTACTTGCCAAGTTGGAATTCTTTAATGAATTCCCTTCTTACCTATCTGGTTCTTATTTTGTTTGAGATTTAACTCAAACACACTTAGGTACTTGGACATCCAATGTACTCCTTAACTTTCATAAAAGAGTTAAGGAATATCTTTTTCTTAGAAGTATCATATTGATGATACCTTTCTTCCCCCCTTAAAAGAGTTTTCGTCCTCGAAAACTGTAGGAAATTGATGATCTTTTAATTTCCTGTCCAAATGGGAGGTTCATTTGTGCTAAATCCTTCACTCAAAAAGCTCTCCAATATCCTTGAGCTTAAGCTTCCATTATCCTTAAGTTCAGTGTCCCATACCACTGAACCCACTTAAGTGACATTGTAATCCTAGATGTCCCATACCATCTTATTTACAATCCCACCTTAGTGTAGACAACTTTAGCTCTTACTCAAGGATTAAACTCCATTCGTTTTAGGCTTATCAAATATAATCAAAATCTTTGTAAGTTACATTCTTACAGAGTCTTGATTTGTTCTTTGAAAAGACTTTGAGCTTTCATTGAACTATTTCCTTGATTAGATGCAATCAAAGTTATCTTTATTTATGTCATTTGATAATAGAGCTAGTATTCTCAAACTAGATATCATCTATTTGAAATAAGTAGGCATCTGTATTAAAGGATATAGTCAATCATAAGCTTTGCTGAATGGTTACCTTGTTAACCATCTTGATAAATTGTTTCTTACTCATAGAGCACATTTTGGAGTAGAGTTCTTAAGGGTTTCTTTCAACCCTTTAATCTTCCTCTTCTCTAGATATGCTTAATGAGTTACAATTCTTCACTCTTGAAGCAATTTTCTCAAAGCTCCAAATGGATCCTACCGCTTGTCAATGAAGGAAGAAGCTTATTGGGGAAGAAATGAATGCTAAAAAGGGTAAAATGGTTCAACCAGTTTTTCCCTAATATGTCATTTGAGGACATTCTCTTCCCCCTTTTAGTGTGATCATTGTCCTCAATGATCAGATGTAGAAGTTCCTCCGAACTTCTTAACATCGTTCATAAATGAAAAATTACCCCATGAGTGTAGGGTCTCACATAGGCTTCTCATTTCTCTTTTTGATTTTTTTCAATCCAAGTTCTTATTACCACCATTTCTGGTTTAATAAGAAAAGAAACTTGTCGGATTTGAAGCTTTAAGTGCTTGGCCTTACTAATCAGGCATGCCATGGGTATTATGGAACTTGGGGGTCCATAAGTAGGACTCGAAGTTTAAAGTTACTCTTCCTAAGTTGAATTTTGTTGGCTTTTGAATTAAGCCAACATATAAAAAGCATAAAGGATAATGGCTATTGAGTCACATATCCTCAATATTCCATTAAATTTTTATGCTTTTGGCTTCAGAGTTAGAAGTCATTTCCTATCTTAAACTTAGAGAACTTAATTTCTCTCTCATGTTCCATCAACCCATGCATATGAGATTCAATTCAGGCATACATGGTGTATGCCAAAAAACATATACATTTTTGTTTGAAGATGCTTAGCATGCATAAGGTCCAAGTACGGAACCCCTCCTTAAAGCATGCATGGAATTCCCATTTTATAACTCCATTAAATGCATAAATACATGCGTCTAGTTATCATTCATGTTCATCCCATGCAATAATGAACATTCTATATGCATTTTCTAACAATATTTAAGTGGTCAATCTTTTTCATGGTAATGAAAAGCCTTTTTTCCATTTAATTATGCCTCTAGTTGGTCATACAAATTATTAAACTTATGCATCTTTCCAAATGCATATGGACCACCCTTTTCATTTAAAATGCATCTCTATATGTATTACTTTTAGCATGGCCAAAGAGGCAAATGGAAATGAAAATGGTACTTACCTTCATTTTTGCTATGTCCGTCCTTTGATTCCATGAAGGAGGTTGTCTTGGACTTTAAATTTCCAAGATGAAACACATCATTCTTCTTTCTCTTTTCTTCATAATTTGCTCCGGTTTCACTTGCCTTAGCCTCAAATATGATAATATACATGAATCTTTTCTTCTAAAGAGTAAAAGATTCATTAAATAAAATCCAAAAATACTTAGCTTTGGAGACTTGTCATTTGTTGAGGTTGAAAGTGAAGGAGTCATATCTTTGCTTCAAACTCCATAGCTCTATGGGTACGTGTGAGCTTGCTGAGGAGCATGAGCTGCAGATTAGAAGTCATATCCCATATTCGATGGGACTTTTTGTTTTTTCCACTATATATTGATGAGCTCCAATGGCCTTCCCATATCTGAACATAAGAGGTGAGGCGCTCTGTGCTTTGTTCTCTCTTGGCCATGGAGAATGTGCATGGGCAGCTGCTACTCCTACGCGGACGTCTTCAGGCAATGGAGAATGGGCATAGAAAGCTCCCGATTGGGCACACCAGAAATGCACCGTCAAGATTCCATGGACGATGCTCTGTATCTTGCACGGCCTCACGGGACTATCGGCCCTCCCTAAAGGAGGTATCATATGATGGGCATGCTCAGGTGGTCACCCTCTAAGGGAGGTGTCATATCGCCTTGTTTTTTCTGCTCTAAAAAGGTAACTCACAAAGCTCCTCGAGCTGCTCGCGGGCACGAAAAATAATAACTCGAACTTCGAGGGCAAGAAGAAACTTGAATCTTTCATAAGGATGTAACGGCTTTGCATACCAATGTTGTGAAACTACCTTCCACAAACAAATAAATCAACTAGCAAGACTATATCAAGTAAGAGAGAGAGTACGTATCCACCCAACCAACTCCACCCATATATATACCTCAAGGCCAAGGGGGAAATGTGAGGAGAACTTGCCAAGTGTCCTCTCCACATGGATGCTAATCCAAGGCCTTCTAACCTTGGAAATCACATGGAATCACATGGATCTCACATGGATTCTAAAAGGACTTCTCCCAAGCTTGTACGTACAAGTCTCAAGGCTTGAGAGGCCTCCCTAAGGGTTAAATATCATATTCTTAGGAAATATCAATCCTAAGGGTCAAAACCCTTCAATTGGGAGAAAATAAATCCAAATAACTCAAGGGTTCAAACCACACTCTTGGAGACACTTTCCCAAGGGTTTCCTAATAGAATCCAAGGGTTCTCCAAGTGGTTTTGGACCCTCAAAACCCATGTCTTTGGCTACTTTGACCCATAATTATACAACAATGAGTCACACTTATTCCTCTATGTCTAATCTATTGATATCCATGAAGGTAGATAATTTGGCTAGGGTTCTAAGTGAAGCATACTTAGATAAGGTAAATTAGGGTTTTCCATTTCAACTATCTTAAGATGTTTCTTGTCTAGGAGACTAAAGAGTTCTCTATGTCCTACCTTGGCTGATATATATCCTTGAGCCAGATTTATGGTAACCTGGAATTTGTACATCCAATCTTGTCCCAAAACTAGTTCTTCTAGTAGGTTGGAGTCTTCAAAAACCAAAAGTCTTTGCAGCATCATGTTGTTCCCTAAGTGCAAGGATAAAGTTACTTCTCCTAAGCACTTGATAAGGTTCTTTCAAATGCCAATCATATATGGGTTTGTAGGATTGAGTAGTATCTTTAATTTTTCAACTAAAGAGACATGAACAATGCTTAGAATTGCTCTTATATCAATCAAAGAATCTATCGAGTGATATTCCTCCCTTCCAATCCCTAAGTTTAAATAAGGTTGTCTCGCTGGGTTTCCTACGGTTTTGAAATTTGTGGCCTGATAATTTGCCATGGGAATGGGTTCTTCACCTCATATGTACATCTTATCTCGTTCCTTGATCCATTCCTTCCATTTTCCAATTCTTTGTGGAGCTTCTAGTCTCACCTCTTCTCTTAACCTCTACTATTCTTTTTTTTTTTTGGTTTTGAGATTCTAAGAGTCTTACCAACATTTGCTCAGTGATGGGTTCGTATTTTTCAACTCTGCAACCACTTATATAGTTTGGAAATATGTCCCCATCTAATGTAGCTAAATTGATAGCTCCAATAGAGTAAATTTGATTTATAATTAAAGGTCCATACCCTCTTTGTTGTAGTTTTTTGGCATGTTGTTTCAAAGTGTAAACTAGCACTAGTTCACCAACTCTTAGATCTTTATATTTGCTGTGAACATTGTAGTAACCCCTTTGTCTTCTCTTAGAAGCATAAATGCTTGCTAGTACTTCTAATCTTCTTTCATGCGATTTCTCGATTCGATCCAGTTGGTTGGACAACTCATGTCTTTTCCATTCATGTTTCTTGGCTACTCAAAGGGTAAAAAACAAGAAATCAATTGGAAAGATTACATTTTGACAATAAAATATAATAAAGGGTGTGGTTCATATAGCCGTCTTATAAGCTATTCAGAATGCTCAAATTGCATGGTGCAATTTTTTATCCTAGTCAAATCTTCTGTTGTTGACTATCTTGGTGAGAATTGTGCATAATACCTTATTTGAACTTTTCACTTGTCCATTAGCTCGTGGATGATAGGGTTCCGACCTTTTATGGATCACTAAGAACTCATTCATCAGTGACTCAATGACTTCATTAATGAAGTACATGCCTTGATCACTGACTATCTCGATGGGTAGTGGAAACCTAGTAAAAATGTTTTCAAATAAGAATTTTGTTGTTGTTTGGGCATCATTTTTCCTAGTGGCTTTGGCTTTCACCCATTATTTTAAGTAGTCAATCGCGACTATGATATACTCATCATGAGATCCTCTTGTTGGGGGATTAATGGGTCCAATAAAATAATTTTCCAATCTAGAGAAATCTCTTGCACTAATCATTGGTCTCAATGGAATTTCATCCCATCGGATTGGGTACTTCATTTGTTAGCATACATCACAAATTTGTATGTATGTATGTGCATCCATATGTAGTGTTGGCCACTGTAAGCCTGCAAAGGGAATCATTTTAACAATCTTTTTCGCTCAAAATGGCCTCTTGTTGCTCTAGCATGAGCCATTTCTAATACGGGAAGGTACTCTCATTCATGATACACATTTGTAATTGGTTATCCTTCCCTTTTCAATATTTTCTTACCCAAAACTACATGATCTTTACTTTGTTCTCCTATGGCTCCTTTTCAAAAATTCAACTTGTGGCTTACTCCACTCAAGTGCCATCATAGAATAGCATATAGATGAATGTAATGCAATTTTAGTGTTATCCATAAATTTTACCAACATATCATGTATGTACTTCCTTCAAGTGATAAATATACCTGAATCTGTATACTTCTCTAAGTTCTGACTAGATCATGCTAGGAACAGCTGTCTCGGCTAGGTGAAGAGTAGCTGGTCCAACAAGAGGCTCTTGCTCAAGTACATGTGCTATGTATGGTGCTCGGTCTATAAGAAGGGCTATTGCTTGAATGCCTTCAACCTCATGTAGGGCAGCTGGCACAGAAATTCCCACCTGCTCTGGATTGTCAAATGTCCCTCTTGATCTTCTCCCTCCCCATACCAAGAAAAATCCCTTGTGAGGAGCGGAAGATTCCAAATAAGTGTATGGTAAAATAAAAAGATTTTGGTTGGAAATAAATAGTTTGGTTGGACGTTTAGTAGCTAATGTTGGATTTCAGGAGTGTGTTGACAGTTGTAGTGTGATATTAGATAAAGGAGAGGTGAAAGTGAGGCTACTCTCAGTCTTTACCTTGGTCATGAACATGGAAACATATTGATCACTGGCATTTGTGGTGAAGTGTGATGGGGCTCCCCATAGCAATATCTCATATTTATTAAGATGATTTTTGTATTTAAGTTGCAATACATTGTCTTTAGGTTACAATACTCTTGTTACTGTAGGGTAAGTCATGAGCTCTCTTAGCCTATCTCTACATTAAAATAGAGTATAGTACAAACTAAAGGCTGGCCACTGGTGATGGCTTAGGGATGCATGTTGACAGTTGACTGTTGCATGCATTGCAAATTGCATCATTGTCATGTTGACACTTACATTCATTTTTAATCATGTTAACAGCTAGATTATAGTGGATATATTGAATACAATGCATTTTTATATTTTGTGGGCAATAGATTAGTTCAGTTTTAGACAATTAGTGTAGAATAATCCAAGAATTTTGAATTTTTCTTTATGTTACAGTACTCTTGTTACTAATATTCACCAGTGCTCACCTATTTTTCTTGGAAGCTATGGTGATGTAGAGTAGATAAAACCTTTGTATGAAACAATAGACTAGCTGTATTCTAAAATGCATTCCTCAAATATATAAAATATCTGATGTCTGGCGTTCTCTTCAAGGAAAATCTTCAATATATTTTGTCCAAGTAAAATGATTTTTTTTGGTTCTTTCCCAGGACATGTTCCTTTCCAAGGCTTCTTTGTAGAACTTGATTAGCATTCTTGTAGTCTTTCATCATTTATTTCTTAGCTAACTGTGATCAGATCCTTGTGGCCCGTGGGCATAATATCTACTAAAGATTGGTGCCTGCTTCAGATATGACATTGCTCTTTGGAACTTGTGGAGAAGAATCATCTTGTGGTACATCTGGAGAGCCATTCTGCTTTTGAAAAATATAATCTATGGCTACTTCATATCATTTCCTTTTTGTTTGAGTTCAGAACCCTTCATGGTAATTACAACAATACAAATCAATGTAGAAGAAAGAAGAGGTCTTCAGGAATGTGTAGCTCTCAACTGCAATAATCTATCTACATACAAACTACAATCAATGTCTATATTGATATGTATGTGAGGTGTGCATATGTATATGCACATGTTATGTGGCTACTTTGATTGATATATATTAGGTATATATGTGCACATGTATGTGTATGCATAGGGCATTGGCAATTACACTCTATATGTAGGTGTTGGAATGTATGTGCAGGTTCTTGAAGGTGGTATGGCACTAGATGGTTGTGATGGAGGACATTTAGGGAAGAGCTCAAGGGTACCAAAAGAAGGAGATACAAGACAAAGAAGTTATTCTCCTTTGAAGGAGCATGCAAATACACTTGTTCTGCCAAGTTTTTGTTTATTTCTAATGTTAGAGCTAAGTATATTTGAATACTTAGCTTCTTGGATTGCTTGTATTATCTTTGCTTCATTCTGAAGTGCAAAATTTTAAATAGCATTCAATGTTTTACATCCTATAAACATGATTTGTTTCAACAATTTTTTATAGGTGATGGTTATACTTGTTTTTCAGAAACTTGATGCAGAAATTGTAAATTCTATTGTTTTTAGAATATGCTATTGAAATTTTTATTAATGAAGTATCTCCTTTGGATCCCTCAGAAATATTACGGCTTATGGAACTTTCCCAAGATGCCTTTGGTGTTTGTCTGTGTGAGAGTAGTAGCATTATCTCAATGCTACCAATTTCATTTGAATTCTGTAATTCTCTCTATTAGAGTATATATTCGAAACTCTATCAACTCCATTGATTCTCTAGAATATGATCAATTGGCAGAATGAAGTTAGGATCTAGATGTCCCACATGATCTCACTTCTCCACACAAAAAGGAATGAGATGTGGAATGTTCATGAAAGTGTATGTGAATGTGTGTGAATGAATTTTGTGTATTGTGTATTATGCGTGTATGTATGTGTGTTGTGCATGTATATGTGTGTGTAGATATGCATAATGAAGGTGAAGAAAAGTTTGACCAACAATGGAAGAAGAAGGTAGCAATAGTGAACAGGATTACAAATAAAACATAGCAAAGGAATTGATTTAGCATAGCAAATGGTATCAAATACTCAAACATTTCTATATTTTTAAGGGAGGCTATTATGAAATTCACGAAAATTTCTATATTTCAAATATAAGTTATCAATAAAATTCGCCAATTTTTTTATATTTCAAATGGAAATTATTTTCAATATTCGCCAAAATATTTATACTTCCAATATGAGATACTTAGACAAATTCGCCCATCTTTATATACTTTTGAGGGGGTGGTCTTATTTTTTTACCCTGGCTATAACCTACACCACCTAAAAAATAAAAGGATATATGTATATTGTGTGTATGGATTGTATGTGCATTATTTGTATGGATGTATGCATTTTGTGCATTGTATGTATGTATATTATGTGCATGTTTGTGTGTTTTGTTTGGGCTATAACCTACACAACCTAATGGGAACATATGATATGTTATATCTCTAGGGGTTTTGAACACACAACCTCATGTTTAGGAGTATGATGGGCTAACCACTTGCCCCAAAAGCCATAGTTGAGGATTACTTCCTAGTCCTACCTCTTAGGATATAGTTCAACCATCTTCTTCCTATCAAGGGTGTGGTTCAAGCATCTCCTACCTATCATTTTATTAAATTATTCCCTCTTGGTTGATCCTTTTCCTCAATTATTTGCTCTTGTCTCCCTCTAGCCTTGGTGATCAGCTACTAAACTCCTTAGGTACTCTTGAATTGATGTTGTCAATGTCGCATACTTTTTTGAACCTTTTCTGCAACCTTGGTGTCTTGAACCCTATTCTAGACCTTAGTATCTTGAACCTTGTTCTCACTCGTGATCAATATCTTGAACCATCAATCAAATGACACCCAAGATATCCTAAGAGATCACACTTTCTAAGTACCTCATTAGATTTTGAGATTTTATTTTGAGAACTTTCCAATGGCACCTTTTGTTGGGTAGAATTCTCAAAGTGCTGCCTCCCCCCTTAGTACCCTTTTACATGATAGACTATCCAAGCATCTCTTTTAGAGGCCATTGGATGCCCACCACATTTGTGGAATCCATTTACCTTGCTACGCCTACTTCTTGGGCTCTGATACCAATGTTATATCTCTAGGGGATTTGAAATCACAACATCCTCGCTAGGAGTATGATGGGCTAACCACTTGCCCCAAAAGACATGGTGGAGGATTACTTCCCAATCCTCCCTCTTAGGGTGTAGTTTAACCATCTCTTGCTTGTCAAGGGTGTGGAATGCTGCCTCCCCCCTTAGTACCCTTTTACATGATAGACTATCCAAGCATCTCTTTTAGAGGCCATTGGATGCCCACCACATTTGTGGAATCCATCTACCTTGCCTAAGCCTACTTCTTGGGCTCTGATACCAATGTTATATCTCTAGGGGATTTGAAATCACAACATCCTTGCTAGGAGTATGATGGGCTAACCACTTGCCCCAAAAGACATGGTGGAGGATTACTTCCCGATCCTCCCTCTTAGGGTGTAGTTTAACCATCTCTTGCTTGTCAAGGGTGTGGTTCAATTCATCTCCTACCTATCATTTTATTACAATACAAACCCAATGATTCATTGATCTATATTGTTTGGCTCTATCATCATTTTTGTATATTGTTTGGTTATGTCATCTTGTACCTTAAATTATTATATTTATTATTTTGATCCTCTAATAGATATATTGTTTGATGTCAGAATATGTATACCAATGGTATCTATTGCACCACAATAGTAACCTATCATTATATTTAATGTTATTTCGTGTTCTAATATTTAAGATCACAAAGAAATAGTTAAATAATTTCCCAACTCCTTAACCTACCATTTGGGATGGGATAGGAGAAAGCACATGCACCACACGAAAAATAGAGAGGGTAAAGAGTGAAATTTCCACAAGAAAGAACCTCAATTTGTCAATGTGATAAAATAAGAAAAAGAAGTCAATGAGTGGAATATCAAAAGCTACAAGGAAGATCATTAGAAAACATTTATGTTCAACAACATGTTTGATGAGTGGAATGATAACTAAAGGCAAGCCTGAGTAATGATGATGAATGAGCCCTTAAAATGAGTTGGGGCATATAATTAATAACCCTACTTCTCAATAAGTAGTGACAAGAAGTACTAAACTATTAAGACACAATATTGATAAAACAATATTTTACTCAAAACTCAATGGATCTTAAGAGAACACATGGATTGGAGAATCTGTTCTTGTCGCCATCTGAGGGAAAGGTTAAAGGAATAGACGCAAGTGTAATAAAAAATATGACGAAGTATTGCATTCATGATTAATTCTATCAACACATTGGGAGGGAACAAGTAGCAACATCACCTCATTAAACAAGGAAGTCACTAACATCACCTCATTAAATAGGGGAGCTACTATTTTAAGTAACCCTATCAATCATCATTTGAAAAGGATAACCTCAAACTCCTTGGAATAACCCTATTTATGCTTTCATAAGGATAAGAGTGTATCACTCCCCTATTGTCTCAATAACCAAGGGTACTTATGTGCCTCAAATATTTAAAGAGTGAGCAATGATATCACTGAAAGAGGTTCCCATAGGATACACATCAAGTGAGCACCATGGAAATTTTCTTGAAGCGTACTTCTTAAGGTTAGGGATAAACCAAGAGAATCATATTGCAATATAACTAAAGTAGGCAATGATGGATTCATTTTGGAAGGGATTAGCCATAAACTAGTGACAAGTACAAACCCCTTTGAAAATTAACTCAAAAATCCAAAGGAGGATGTAGAAAATAGATTCTAATTTGTTTCACCATAAATATTCCAAGCTTTGACATCACATGAAGAGTAGCATACTCACATTGTAGTAGCTAATGCATAAGAAAATGTGCAATCTAATGTTTAAGAAAATTCTCAAGCTTCAAACTTGAGGCAAGGTTTCAAGTCTCAAGCCGATGCCTTCGACCATCCCAATGGTAAAGTGCATGAAAAAATGTTAGGAAAATTCTACTAATCTCTATGTTCATGTGTTTGGATTTATGTAGGTATTGCCAATAGAGTAGATTACTAATTTTTATTCGGTACATTTCATTAGAGAGTTCTCGAAGAGATAAATAGAACATGACTCTAATTAGAGGGATTTAACAATAGTCAATTGCATTCTCTTGTGTACATTTGAAGGCTAACAACCTTGAATGAGTGCATTAGAGAATTCATGGCAACAAGAACAACAATATCCTTCGTCTCAATATCCACCTTGCGATGCATATAGAATCCCCCTAGAGATCAGCAACAATATTACATAGAGCCATATTACGGTCACCCTAGGTACAATCAAGGAAACCAAGAGTCATCAAGGCTTGTTTTATATCAATACCGACCTTTCCTAGTAATGTTTTCCTAGTCAAATACATGGAGGAGAATGCAAAAAGAATAATAATTGATCTTATGGATCTAGCAATGGTAGAGATAGACACTAGATATTCATAGTCATACTCAAAAGATCGAAATCAGTATCTTGGAGGCACTTATAGTGAAGGAAAATGGTACAAAAAAGAAGTATACTACCTCAAAAACATTAATGATAGCTCGAATTGGATAAATAAGACTAGTGCAGGTGTATAATATGTGGAAAGAGGAGCCTTCATATGAAGGCAATGTACTAAAGGTGAATATACTCTTGAAGGTCCATGCTATGGATGTGTTGGCAGCCACTCTTTAAAGGATTGTCCAAAATCCTCTAGAATATTCACATGGAGACTTGAATGCTATGTGAGGGTTGCAAGAAAGAGCAATGATTAAAGCGTTCCCACAAAATCCACTAGTTTTGTTCACAAACTACTTGAAATGGTGAAAGTCATTGCAAACAAGAGTGAATCTGAAGGGTAGGTCTCTCTTTAGACTATGACACTTGCAAGAGCCAAGTAGCAAGAGGTTGAGCTATCTAATGAAGATGATGATTCATATTCTCCCCAATCTAAGGACCAAGGGCCATCTAGAGATAAGAAAAAGAGACATAAAAATTTGACTTGGAGACAATCAAGGAGAAGATTAGTGAAAAATAAGAAAAGAAATGCGTAGGCTCAAAAAAGAGCTACAAGATGCATGAACAAAAGTCTCACAAGAAAAAACTAAGACCTCATAAGCGAAGAAGGCTTCTAGGAAGCAAGAAGGAGGTTCTTTACTCACAAATCCTCTCCATGAAGACTTACAAATGATGTTAAAAACATATAAAGATAGATTAAAAAATGGAAAGAGTGTAAAAACACACCACCAAGGTTACGCTAATGTGAAATTAAAAAAATAAAGGGTCAACGTGTGCAAGCAACTCAAAGAATAATCTTGTAAAATCCTAGAGGAAGCTACACTATGTAGGGAGTGCACAACCACAATTGTAGTTTAGAAGCCTACCCTCATATTCATGATAGATTAGGAACCGCAATTACCCCACATATGACCTAGCAATAAGAGTTCATTGTTTGAAAAACCCATTGAGACTCAAATGGTGCTATAGTCCATTGAAGTTCTGGTAAAGGAACCTACAATTGAGGTCTTTGTGATACAATTGATGACGATTTCGAAATAACCTTTGTCATTCAATAATTAGAATACAAATGGCATTACTTATGGAATCAAGTACAAGACCAGAGGTGGAAAAAGGGTGAAAACGTAATCAAGAATCTCCGATTCAAGAATTTCAAGACAACAAGAAATGTAAATTATTACATTTCTTGCAAATGAAAATGCTTCATGAATTGATATCTTAATAGAAGAAGATGAAGACCTATTAGAGTTTCCACAATACATAAACGATTACAAATGAAAATTGATAGTATAAAAGGAAACTTCTATCCGACTTCCAATGGCTAAAACAATGTAGAGTACACATAGCCTTGAGCTATTTATGAACACTCAGGTGAAATGCACCTTGAATATAGAAGAGCTTTTAATTCATGAAAAATCCAAATTTATGGTAGAAAATGGCCAAACATGTGGACCCAAACACTATTCAAGCCCAAACTTCATAACCTAAACGAGTCCTAGATAGCATGATTACAAAGTAAGTGCTAGTGGACAAGGTAGGAGAATATGTCGAAGGAGATGAAGGTAGCACTTTCCTACCTATCTTCACTTCCCTACCTATCTTGTTCAATGGTTACACTACCAAAGCTACTTTAGAAAGTGAGGCAAGGGTGGCAATAGCTACCAAATACTTTTAGGAAAAGTGGGGGAATCCTACACTACATCCCACTCCTCTAAATTTGGAATTCACTAACAGACACATTGAAATAACAATTGGATTACTAAAGAATGTAAAACTAAGCACATACAAAGTTTTTTTCATCACGCTAGTAATTTTCAACTTCAGTCAAGCGAGTAACTATGAGATGATTATAAGAAGGCCTTTTATGGATCAACTAAAAGTGGTGCAAGATTGGTATAGCAATGCTCTAAATCTACAACATGTAGGAATCAAAACTAGAATGAATATTCACACGTTTGAACATACAGATGACCCTCCCATCCAAAGAAACACTATACATAAAAATGTTGATGATTTTCCTTTATAAAAATCATCGGACATGATGTATAAAGATGTAAATTTGTGGGCTTCTAAACAAGCTCATAGAGAAAAGCAAAGAATTATGAGAAGAGAGCTCACAAATTACACATTCCAAGATAGATCAAATGACAATGGAACATAAATTCCTCAAATTTAATGACAAAGAGTTTGAACCACATGGACGGATGCAAATCCTAGGGGCAACAAATGTTTCTACTAATGAAATTACACCAACTATAGATTCTGATGTTGAAGGGTATGAACTTAACAAAATTTTCAACGTCCATCAATATGTTAGGAAAATTTGATATAGAAGATGAGTTTGTGATGACAACTCAATATATATAATGTATAAGAGATCCTTTAACCTACATGTATCCCCTATAAAAATTAGGAATTTGACAAGGAAATCATTACCTCAAAAGATAGAAAGTCTGATGACTTGGAGTCTGCAAAACAATTCAAAAAATATGAGCTAGAAACTTTGAAGATTATTGCATTGATCTCGAAGAGAGACGCCAAAATGGGAGAGTCCGATGACAATCAAGAAATCAAGAAGAAAATGGTTGTAACTATCAAGGATACTGAAAAGAAGTGCATTTAACAATGGAATGATGTATTAGAGATGGACGAGGATTAATTGAAAGAAGTGTTCCAACTATATAGAGATGTATTTCCTGGATCCTATAAGGACTTATACGGCACTGACCCATATATATGCACCCATAGAATACATATGGATGTATATTCACTTAAGATCAACGAAGAAATTAATAAAATCTTAGAAACGGGTTTTACTTATGAGGTTGAGCACTATTTATGGGTTTTTTCCATCATTTTTGTGCCCGAAAACAATGGAAAGCTAAGGGAATAAGGAAATCGAATAATATGAAAATTCTTGCTGCATGCATATACAAAAATGATGAATGTGAAGTTTTATCTTCTTGTGTAGATGATGATGAGAAGTGGGATCTAATCACACAAGCCCACATTGCAAGTTTGAATGGCATTTCCCCAAAACAAAAACATTGCAAAAGTTAAGGCAAATTAGGAATATATTGGCCACATATGGCCAATGATGTTCATCATTGTTGCATCAATTTATAGTTTATTGTTGATAGATCAACCATTGAGCACTAAACGCTTTATTAGGTGTTAATAGCACTGGATTTGAGTAAGCTCATAGTATAATATCTTCATAATTTAATATTTATAGAGGGCATTACTCCCACAAGAAGAAAGTTACTTGAAGAAGATTTAGAAGGTTGCTCCATCATAGGTCATCAAATTTACAACGGGAAAAAGAGAAATCCTTAAGTTTAGACATCCAAGAAAAGAAAATACTTGCCTATTTTGGAAAGGGCACACTCAGCTACTTCAAGAGTACATTTATACTCTAAGAAAATAGCCAAGAAAATCCTCTTTGTTGGCTTATGGTGGCCAACATAACACATGGATGCAATTATTTGTGTGGAAAGATATGAGATGTTTCAAAAAAAACAAAACATTCATTTAGAAAATTTCCAATTATATTCCAAACAATGATAATTGGTAGAGCATTTTCAAAATGGAGAATTGATTTTCTTCGATCTATTAGTCCATAATAAAAAGTGGTCATGTTAAGTATGTAATGGTGGCAATAAGTTACTTCACAAAGTGTGTTGAAGTTAGAGCCACACGGGGATGTAACATGCAAACAACTACCTAGTTTCTCTTTGAGGAAATTCTCAATAAATATGGCCGATCCACTTAAATCTTCAAAGCTAGGGGTACAGATTTTATAAATGAAATCATTGAATGCCTATTAGAAGAGGTCCTAATAATGCACAATAAATCATCCCCTTATCAACCTCAAGAAAATGGTGAGGCAAAAAGCACAAACAAGATTCTTTGCATAGTTCTTACCAAACTAGTGAGTAATAATTGCTCTAATTGGGAAAAATAATTGCACCATGGATTTTGGGCCTATCGAGTAGCTTACAAAATATTGTTCGGAAATACACCATTCAATTTGAACATCGAATTGTAACAAATGAGAACTATTTCATAAAAAGAGGACTCCCGTTTCAAAAATCAAGCAAATTACATCTTATGTTTGAACACCCTTTATACCAGTGTACATATATTTTAAAAATCAAGTGAAAACATGTGATTTTTTTACATTTTTTGCCAATTTTTTTAAATTTTGGAGCTCAAAATATGCCCAAAATTTTGATCTATTTAACATTGACATCTCCAAAATCTATATGAGAAATATACAAGTGATAAAAAATCATGTATAGAAAATAAAAATTGAAGGTGTGTTCGATGGAGGATCTCGGACAGTCATTCAAAAATGCAATAGAACATGTTTTCATTATGTGAACTGCTTTAGAGCATTTGTATAAGCATGAAAAATATCGTAGATTTTCAAATCAACTCACAACTTTCTTGATCTATGTCTACACGCCCCTCATTGGATGCATTTGATTCAATTTGAGACTATTGCAAGCTCTCTTCTTCTTCTTCTATATCAACAAGAGCTCTATCCTCATCCAAGTACATACCAAGTTCTATAGGATCATGCATGAATCTTCTTTTATGCCTATGATTAGCTATCTCACATAGATGTAGAACTTTTGCTTTATCATATTGATGGTCACTTTCCTCAAGTGCCCTGTTTTTGTTAAGGCAAAATCATAAACAAGCATATCTACATCATCCATTTTAAGAGCCTATTCATTTGGTATCACATACCATTCATTTGAGCCTATTCATTTGGTATCACATACCATTTGTAAGTTATACTTACCTCTAAATGCATACCATTTGAGCTTGTTTGGTCATCCTTGGGCCTATATAAATATTCCTTTCTAGAGGATGAATAAATCTTTGATAATCCTTGTTCTAGGAATATTAGTTGGAAAATGCACCCAAAATTCATCTCCAAAATAGCCATTTTCCCACATTTTGGTGAAATTTGGTCTAGATGCTTGTTCTTTTATTAAAATCCTTCTTTTATTTATTCATAATCTAAATTATCATGCCGCATTATGTTCCCAAAAAGGATTAATTACTAGAACTTTCCAAATGGCATTTCTTTGTAGGAGTCAAAATCCTCATTTAGAGACTCAAATATACTCATTGTATTATATCTTGCAACACAAAAATAATTTGTCAAATATGAATATACCAATATATATATATATATGTGTGTGTGTGTGTGTATGCATGTATGTATGTATGTATGTGTGTGTGTGCATGGGTGTGTGTATGTATACTATATATATATATATATATATGTGTGTGTGTGTGTATGCATGTATGTTTGTGTGTGTGTGTGCATGGGTGTGTGTATGTATACTACATACATATATATATATATATATATATAAACATGTTTTCCCGGTGCCTCAAGTTTGGGCAAAGAGGACACCATTTGAGATTTTTGTAGGCGTAGCAAACTAGCAAAATTCAGATGACCAAAGCGTGCATGCCAAAGCTTTGCATCTGACATAGCATGAGAATCATGTACTGCACATGCCAAATCATTTACAGATCTTTCATAGTCTATGAGCTTATACACCCCATGACATAGAATGCCAGAAGCAATAATCACGTCACCATTTTGACATATCATGAATTGTACATTTGTCATCAATAAATCTCACAACCAAGCCAATCTTGGCTAATGTAGAAACTGATAACAGATTTTTCTTGATCCTTGGCACAAACAAAGCATCTGACAAAGTGAAAGAACTACCATCAACAGTAGTCAAAATGATCGTAGCAACTCCCATAATAGGATAAGAGGGTTGTTGGCGCATGTAACAGTATTCCCTATAGGGGCAGGCTCGAGTGAGAGAAGAAACTGCGCTACGAGGTAATATGTTTGGTCCTCCCACTATCAAAGTACCGAACATCTGAATCTACTGCAGACATTCACTGCTCATGAGAAGATGGATCAAAAATGCAAACAATAGTAAACACCCATTCTTCTTCCTGCACAAGATTAGCCGACTCTGTTTTTGGTGTAGTGGCTTCAGCGATGAAGCGGCGACCTGCTCTGATACCAATTGTTGGATTTAGACGTCTGCGGAAGCATGCCAACATCACAAGGAAGAAGAAGAAGCTTGGAGCTCAACACACAATACTGAATGTATTACTAGAGAATGTACAAAGATAAGTAGCCCATTAGGGCAATAGGCGTATATACAAGCTGGGGGAAAAAAACCTCCTAAAGAGGGAAAAAAGTGCCCTGGTGGTCCTAGTGTGTTCAGACACATCACTACCTAAATATATCAACAAAATATGGTGATAATGATCCCCCCCTTGGGATAAACACAACCAAAGTAGACAAGTACTACTCAAGTAGCGAAAGATGCGCTTAACTGCCTGCTAATGCTTGACTCGTGGGCAATGCATAAACCTGCTCATCTGTGAGACAACAAACTGAATATCTGTCCGAGTAATGCATAAGTAAATCAAGCATCCAATAGCCTGGTAATAGAGAACAACATCAAATGCATCTCCAGCATCATGAAGACTCAATCGTAAAAACGTCTCCATAGGAGTAGCAATAGGCTTACAGTCTTCAAGGACAAAACGCTGCAATAATGTGTCAATATATTTCATTTGACACAAAGCCATTCCACCATCAACTTGCATAAACTGAATGCCTAAATAGTGATGCAAATGTCCCAATACAGACATCTCAAATGAGGCATGCAAATCAACCTTAAAATCAGCAATATGCTTCTCAATAGGACCAGTGAACAGCATGTCATCAACATAGACAACAATGATCAGAAGCACATCATTAGCACGCTTAACATATAAGGTGCTTTCAGTTGGCGATGCACCACAGTGCGCTCTCCTTCTCGAGAGCTCCACGACGATATGCTCGGAGTAGAAAACCAAGCTCTTGAGGCCGCACACAGTACTCCACACAGAGGCTGTAGAATACGCAGAAAAACACAGTACACAGGGAGCATGAAGACAGACTTCTTAGGTCTTACAAATGCGGTCGAAACTTACAGTCTGTGACTGACCAGGCCACTATATGTTTTATTAAAGAACATATAAAAAGAAGTGTCCGGTGGCCATTTGGCCTTTCACATGGACACTAACGGTAACAATCTCCCACTAAAGGCCAATATGGCCAGAGTAACTATGGGAGAAAAAATAAAAAATGATAAAGAATACCTGAGTGTAAGTATACAAACTATACCTCCCACCTGATGGGCATGCTACACAGTATACAAGTGACTGCGTAAGATCAAGAATCAAGTAACCCCCATCAAGTGACAATAGTGTCGAAAGCTATCCTGTGGTAGAGCTTTAGTCAAAGCATCTGCAACATTATCTCGAGTGTGAACCTTCTCAAGAATAATGCTCTCAGTGGCTAAGCAATCTCTAATGAAGTGATACCTCACCTCAATGTGCTTGGTCTTTGCATGATAGACCGGATTCTTAGCCAAAGCAATGGCACTCTGACTATCACTGAGCAAGTGAGGTACATGTTGAGGTAAACCCATATCACAAGCAAGATGAGAAAGCCATAATGCTTCCTTACATGCCTCATTTGCTGCAACATACTCTGCCTCTGTGGTGGAAATAGCTGTACATTCTTGAAGACGAGATCTCCAAGAGATAGCACCTCCAGCAAAATGAAAAATGTACCCTGATGTAGACTTACGATTGTCTACACAACCAGCATAGTCAGAATCTGTGTAACCAATAATGGATGCTTTCCCTCTACCTAAGCATAGACACTTGTCCTTAGTGCCACTCAGATATCTCAAAATCATTTTGACCACTTCCCAATGTTTCTTGCCAGGATTAGACATATATTTGCTGACAACTCCCACTGCAAATGCAATGTCTGGTCTCGTAGCTACCATAGCATACATGAGACTACCAACAGCAAACTGATAGGGAATTTTGGTCATGAATTCCTTTTTCTCATCTGATTTGGGGCAGTCATCCTTGCTCAATTTCACATATGTGGGTAAAGGTGTACTCAATGCCTTTCCACCCTGCATATTGAATCGGTGAAGTACTTTGGATATGTACTCACTTTGAGACAAGTATATGCATCTTTTACTCCTATCACGGGTAATGCGCATGCCAAGAATATGTTTGGCATCCCCCAAATCCTTCATATCAAATGTCTGACTCAACTTCCTTTTGAGAAGTGACAAATCATACGAGGACTTCCCATCAATCAACATATCATCGATGTAAAGTATCAAGCATATCAAGCTGCCATCATAACATCTCTTTGTGTAGAGACAATGATCCTCATTGCTCCGAGAATAGCCTTGGGACTTCATAAAAGCATCAAACTTTTGGTACCATTGTCTAGGAGATTGTTTAAGTCCATACAAGCTCTTCTTGAGCTTACAAACTAGACTTTCCTTGCCACGAACTACATAACCCTCTAGTTGTTCCATATAGATCTCATCTGTAAGATCTCCATGCAAGAAAGCTGTTTTCACATCCATTTGGACTAGCTCTAAGTCCTCCATTGCAACGAATCCAAGCAACATGCGCAAAGTAGTCATCTTGACCACTGGAGAGAAGATTTCCTCAAAATCAACACCATGTTGTTGCTTAAAACCCTTTGCAACAAGTCGTGCTTTATATTTTGGAGAAGCACTATCTGATGTGAATTTCAGCTTATATACCCATTTACATGGTAAAGCTTTCTTGCCCTTTGGCAAAGGTACTAAGTCCCAAGTACCATTCTTGTGAATAGAATCCAACTCACTCTTCATGGCACGCTCCCACTTGACATGATCCTCTGTCTGCATAGCCTCTTTGTAGCAAGAAGGCTCACCGGCATCTGTTAGCATGACAAAATCTAAACTTGGAACATATCTATCAGGTGGATATGAGACACGTGCAGAAAGTCTCAATGGTTGCTGAACAGGAACATGTGCAGACTGATTTGAATGGACATTCTCTTGAACATCCCTATATGCAGCATTTTTATGCATGCTAACCGGAGGACTAGTATCCTCAAACACCACTCTTCTCACTTCAACCTCCTTAATGGGCTGTTTATGCATCTTAGACTCATTAAAAATGACATCACTACTTCTGATCACTGAACGTGTTTCAGGATCCCATAAGCGATATCCAAATTGTCCTTCTCAACCATATCCAAGAAAAATGCATTTCTTTGCCTTATGTTCCAACTTTTGTCTAAGATTCTTGGGTATATGAACATATGCTTCACACCCAAAAACTCGAAGATGATCATAATATGGTGGTTTCCGTGTCCATAACTCTTGTGCCACTTTCAGACCTTTGGCACTACTAGTTGAAAGGTTAATCACATGAACTGCAGTCAATACTGCTTCTGCCCAAAAACCTTGTGAGAGGTTTGCATGATGCAAAATAGAGACTACTCTATCTTGAATAGTTATATTCATCCTCTCAGCTACACCATTCTGTACTGGGGTATAAAGGAGCTGTAAACTCTCTACGAATCCCTCTAGACTGACAGAAAAGGTTGAATTCATGTGAGGTATACTCACCCCCATTATCTGAACGTAAAGCCTTAAGCTTAGTTCCTTTTTCAGTCTCAACTGAAGCAAGCCATTTTCTGAAAGTAGGGAATACATCATCCTTTGATTTGATAGGATATACCCAGACTTTTCTAGTAGCATCATCTATGAAAGTGACAAAGTAAAGAGAACCACCTAAGGACCTAGCAGGCATAGGACCACACACATCTGTATGAACGAGATCTAAAGGCTGAATTGAAGAGTCAATGTGCATTCTATGCACATTTCTGGTTTGCTTTCCATATTGGCAATGCTCACAAAATGAAAAATCAGAGAAAGATAACACAGGTAAGTAGCCGGAACGAGAAAGATTTTCCATTCCACTACGAGATATATGGCCCAAACGACCATGCCAAATACAAGCCATAGGTTGTTCAATAACAGCTAACAAGTGTTCTTTCTGTGATACAAGTAAAGGATAAAGTGAGCCAACTTTGCTTCCTTTTGCAATAACCATATTGCCCTTTGATATACAAAAGGACTGAGCATAGAAGACCACCTTGTAACCAAGGTCATCAAGTTGACCAACTGTCATCAAACTGCGTGATAACTGAGGTACATGGCGTACATTATGCATAGTAAATTTTGAACCATCAATGAACTGCACAACCACATCTCCAATCCCCACAACATCACACTGGTAAGAGTCACCAAGTCTCACGGTACCAAGAGACTTTGCTGCATAATTAGAGAACCATTCTCTATGTGGTGTCACATGGAAAAAAGCACCAGAATCTAGCAGCCAGGTGTGGGAAAGAGAATCAGCCATAAGTGCCTCAGATGGCATAGTACTACCAAGTGTCAACACATTAGCATCATCAGAAATAGCATTAATTTCTTCAATCTTCACAGTCGAAGTAGATGGTGCAGGTAACTGTTTAACATGCCCATCAACATTCTGTCCTTTACCTTTAGCATTCTTTAATGCATAACAATCTTTCTTCATGTGTCCTTTCTTATGACAAAAATGGCATTCGATATCCCTCTTCCTTGATTTACTTCTACTCTTATTCCGTTGACCATTCTTTTCCTTGTTCTTGCTCTTGCCACGTTGTTGATTCTTTCCTTGGTAAGAATCACGAACATTATATGCATCTCCACTCTGAGTGTCAACCATAGATTTTCTACGAATCTCCTCACTCAAGAGTGCTCCACATATGTCATCATATACGAGTTTACCACCAGCTGCACTGTTGCTAATAGCTGTGCAAAACGTATCCCATGATGATGACAGGGTGCATAAAAGCAATACTGCTTTCATTTCATTATCCATATCCATTTTCTGAGCCTGTAACTGAGAGAATATAGCATCAAACTCGTTTAGATGAGCAGCAACACTATTTGTGTCCTTCATACGAAGGTCATATAGTTTTCTCATCAGATACACTTTATTTGATGCTGTCTCTTTTTCATATGTATTGCGTAACTTCTTCCAAAGCTCCTCTGCACTTTCAGAGTCTAATACTATAAAGTAAACATTATTTGCCAGGTGCAAGCGAATGGTAGACCTGGCCATTTCATCTAACTCATCCCAAACATCTTCATCCATGTCAGCAGGCTTCTTTGAAATCCCATTTACTGGCTTCCATTCCCTCCTTTGAATCAGCACATCTTTAATCAGATTCTTCCATAGAGCAAAGTTTGTGCCATCAAATTTTCGGATCTCAAAATGGTCTTTGCCCTGCAAGTTATAGCTCCTCCTCGGAACACTAGCACTAGACCCTGATCCACCGGATGTGCCTGAGACCTCTGATGCCATGATCGTAGAGAACTAAATAGAATGATAATGGAGCTAGAAGAGCCCAAACACCAACAAATAAGTGTATCAAGGAGTAAATCGACCACTGTATAGTTGACTAAACTAGAAATCTAGAAAAATTTTGCCAGAGTATCCTCTGCCAAATTAGCATATGACCAGTGTCAAAGTATCATAAAACTGCAAGTACTGACATGTCTACCTACATAGTGAATCACTGACTCCACTGCATATAATCAGTTACCCAATAGAAGCCAACTAGGCTTATCGAGCACCTATGAACAACTATCATACATCTCCTATGGCGAGGCTGGGTAAGTCTTCCACTTGCATCACCGAAGAGACCCCGACATCTGGGTGTCTCCCAGTTAAGAAAACCTCACCACGACCCTCTTTATCAAATGTAAAAGTCTTTATGCAAAGAACGTAACCGCTATATCAATGACCACATGGACGTACATAAACGGTATCCACAGAAGCGTACATGGTGTGTATGTGCTCAATATATGCAGTAAAATGACACTAAAAGGCGGAATACACAGCCCGAAAACTAGCCAATAACACCTGCAAGTGTCTGTCAACTCTGATGTTTTAGGCTTTTAAAACCTGCATAAATTTGCAGCGACTGCTCCCACCAAAACTGAAAACCCCTCGAGAAACCTGTAGTTTTACTAGTGTGGCTGAAAATACAGCCCCAAATGTTGATATTTATTGTCTGAAAAGTACAAGGAACACTCTTCTTGATGTTCTTGGACCTGTGCGAAGAGAACTATGTGCGAAAGTACTCCGAAATGGCTCCAAAAAACACCCCAAAATTGCTTCAGAAATAGGCTTTGAAAGCAAAAATGAAGCTTTGAGGGACCAAAACTTGTTCAAGGTAATGTAAACCTTAGTCTTTCCCCTTCTTCAAACACCACAAGAGTGTAGCTTAGTGGCAAGAGATTGCCACGGTTAAGCGAGCTTTGGGGGGAAACAGTACTGGGATGGGTGACCTCCCGGGAAGTTTCGGGAACCTCTATATTCCTTGATCGTTGAGGTCCTCCCTCGCACGCAGCCAATGGCGCCAATGGTGACTTCGGTGACTCGGATGACAAGGTATCCAAGGTCTATGCCTTGGTCGCCGCCTTAGTCGTAAGTCTCAAAACCATGTGCAATCAGATAGGCATGTATCTTCTCATACCAAGCACGTGGTGCTTGCTTTAAACAATATAATGCCATCTTTAGCCTGCACACCTAGTTTTCATGCCTTTTTTGCACAAAGCCACGGGGCTGAAAAAACATACACTTCTTCATGCAAGTCACCATTCAGAAATTTTGTTTTGATGTCCAACTGATGTACATTCCAACCATGATGAGCTGCAAGTGCACAGATGCTACGATTTGTAGTCATTCGACAAGTAGGTGTAAAGGTCTCATCAAAATCAATTCCTTTTTCCTATGCATAACCCTTTGCAACAAGTCTAGCTTTATACCTGTCAACTCTACCATCAGGCTTACACTTCAGCTTGTATACCCACTTAATCCCAATGGCCTTCTTGCCAGGAGGCAAGTCGTATAAAGACCAAGTACCATTCTTCATTATAGCATCATATTCAGATTGCATAGCAGCCATCCAATTTTCTGAATTTTATGCTTCATCAAACGAAACAGGCTCATTCTCATCACAGAGACTAGATGCAACCATAACATAGCAATCTGATGCAAAAGAGGCACTATGAGAGCCTGAACGAGTATGATATGACAGAGGTGCATCTAATTTTCTGTCATGAAAAGTTTGCACCAGCCATTTTGGCATAGTTTTTGCTTGCTCAATATCAGCTCTCTCATCAACTAGTGCATCATGTAAATCTGCATTAAAAATGGAATGATCTGCATCATCACATGAAACCTGCAAATGCTGAGAAGTTGCCTCATTGGGACCAACACTAGATTGTCCACCTGTAAAAAGAGGTAGCAAAGTATCATACATGTCTTTGGAGCTAATAGATGTCTCCTTAGTACATGAAAGCAATGGCTGAATAGCATCTTCCACAAAAACATCACAGCTAACCAGAATGCGTTTAGTCTATGGATGATACAAACGACAGACTTTACTTTCACAATTGTACCCAACAAAAATACATTTTACTGCTTTATCATCCAATTTTCTACAATGTTGTTCAAGCACTAATGCATATGCAGAACAACCAAAAACACGCACATGAGCAACAGATGGCTTGCGATCATGCCAAGCCTCATATGGAGTGATAGACTGTAGCGCTTTAGTGGGACACCTGTTAAGTACATATGATGCACACATGACAGCCTCAAGCCAGAAACTATGTGGTAAAGCCTGACTCTTGACCATACACCTCGCCATCTCCAAGAGTGACATGTTCTTTCGTTCAACAACTCCATTCTGTTGAGGTGTATAGAGCACTGTACACTGGTGTTTTATCCCACGTTCAGCCAGAAATGCATTAAAATCAGAAGACATATATTCCTCCCCTTGATCTGAACGGAGGGTGCCCATTTTACATGCTGACAGATTTTCAGCCAAAACCAAAAACTGTTTGAAGCACATGAACACTTCGGACTTTACCTTCAATGGATATACCCATGCATGCCTGGAAAAATCATCAATGAAAGTCACGAAGTAAAGGTAATATCCAAAAGAAGGTGTCTGCATAGGACCATAGACATCACTATGTACAAGCTACAATTTCTGAGTAGCCCAAACTGAACCATCTTTTGGAAATGAGGAACGCTGCATTTTGCCCAAAATACAGCCTTCACAAACATGTTTTCGAGGTGCCTCAAGTTTGGGTAAAGAGGACACCATTTCATATTTCTGCAGGCGTAGCAAACTAGCAAAATTTAGATGACCAAAGCGTGCATGCCAAAGCTTTGCATCTGACATAGCCTGAGAATCATGTATTGCACATGTCGAATCATTCAAAGATCTTTCATAGTCTATGAGCTTATATAGCCCATGACATAAAATGCCAGAAGCAATAATCACATTGCCATTTGATAGATCATGAACTGTACACCTTTTCATCAACAAATTCCACAACCAAGCCAATCTTGGCTAATGCAAAAACTGATTACAGGTTCTTCTTAATTCCTAGCTCAAATAAAGCATCTGACAAAGTGAAAGAACTACCATCAGCAGTAGTCAAAATGATCTTATCAACTCCCATAACAGGATAAGAGGAGTTGTTGGTTCATGTAACAATATTCCCTGTAGGGGCAGGCTCGAGTGAAGAGAAGAAACTAGACTGCGAGGTAATATGTTTGGTCGCCCCACTATCAAAATACAAAACATCTAAGTCTACTACAGACATGCACTACTCATGAGAAGATGGGTCAAAACTGCAGACAGTAGTAAATGCCCATTCTTCTTCCTGCACAAGATTAGCAGACTCTGTTTTTGGTGTAGAGGCTTCAACAACATCGATTCCAGCCTCTTTCTTCTTTGCCTCTTTAGCAGCCAGTTTTGGACACTTCTTTATGATATGATCATTCCCTTTACAATACTTTCAAAACAATTTCTGCTTTTCTGATTTCTTCTCATCTTTATCTTCCTTCTTCGAATGTGCAACATTTGCAGATTTTTGCTTACTAGTTGAAGAGCTCCATTTTCCTTTGCCCTTCTGATTAGCCAAGAAAGCTTGATCTGCAACATGCATAATGGACCTGTTCTACCTAGACTGATCTTCCTCCAATAGAACAGAGAGTAACTCCTCAAATGACAAGGCATTTGGATTACCTTTCATCATTAACCGAAGACTAACTTAGGAGGAGATATCAAGTCATCAATGACCATATTTTCAATGTATGTTCTCTTGTAATAGGTATTTTCTATTATCTTATAACATGCCTTTCTAATCTTGGTATTTCTTGATTGGCTTGTATTCTTGTTTCATAATATGATGGATGTCTTGGAATATTAGGGTGATTGAAGAGTTGTTCATTTTGTGAAATATTGGTTATAGAATTTGTGTGGGCACCTTCTCTAACAACTTTTGAGCCACTTCAATCATTTTCACATATCTAACATTTCCTCCTCCAAATCCTCTCTAAGATAACACATTCAGTTCCACATATCCAACCTTTTCCAACTCCCATTACATGACAAGAGGAGTTATTAGCACATCTAACAGTATTCCCTATAGAGGAAATCTCAAGTGAACTAAAGAAATTGCATTGCGACACAATATGTTTGGTTTCCCCACTATCAAAGTACTAAACATCTGAGTCTACTGTAGACATACATTGCTCATGAGAAGATGGATCACAACTGCAAACAATAGGAAATGCCCATTGTTCATTCTTAACAAGATTAACATACTTTGCTTTAGGTGTAGAGGTCTGTGCAACAACCATTCAAGCCTCTTCATATATGCCCACAATGGGTAATAATACCATCCAAGTTATCCTCAATAGCCAACATATGGATACATCATTGCTTTTGGCCATGGCTTGTGACTAAATAACTTAATTCAGAAAATTGAATGTATCTCAAAAAGTTTAATGAAACAACCCATCTAGCCCTTCTAAACCTGTGATGGACTTCAAGGCACTTGTACTACCAAACCAAAACTTATATATATATTAGGCACAAAAGGAAAAAATTGCTTGCATAGCCGCTATGATAGTGCGTTCGGAAGCTAAAACAAGCTCAAAACACAAAGAAGCCATTTTGAACTCCTAATCACCTTGAGTTTGATCACTAGTATGATTTTGAGATTGTGATTGGAGGGGTTTCGATGATGGCCTAGATGAAGCAATGACCTTCTCTAATACCAATTGTTGGAGTTTGAGGTTTGCAAAAGCACATGAACAACATAAGGAAGAAGAAGAAGCTTGGATCATAACACAATATAGAATGTATTACCAAGTGAATGTACAAAGATAAGTGACCCATTAGGGTTATAGCTATATATGCAAGCCGAGGGAAAAAGAAACTCCTAAAGAGGGAAAAAAGTGCCCTCATGGTCCTAAGTGTGTTCATAAACATCACTACTCTTCCCTCCATTGAAAACTCTTTCCGTCATTGACGAGTTTTCATCCTTAACAATGGTAAAGTATATAGCTTTTCATTCAAAACTATAGAGTCAAAGACTATGACTCGTGCTAATTTTGACGATGAAAACTCTTTCCCCCGTTGAGGAGTTTTAGTCCTCAAAAATTGTAAAGTATATAACTTTATTCAGAACTATAAAGTCAAGCATTATGACTCTTGCTAATTATCTACAATCCACTCTTATGTTTTTTTTACCCTTGAAAGTATCTTTCATAATGATATCAATGTAATATGACGTGCATATCATCCATACTACAAGAAATAACTATCAAAGGAACTAGAGAGATTACAAAAGTCCTAGTCTATACCCACAAATGGGTGCGAGATGCACGTGTCCACCCAACCAGCTCTAGCCATATATATACCTCTAGGCGAATGGGGTGCATGTCCTTGGAAACTTACAATTGTCTCTCCAAGTGTCCCTCTGTGGAAACCTACACATTTTTCCTCACATACACAAGATCGATATCACCTGCTAATAGCTTTTCCTAGATGAAGTGATAATGTACCTCGATATGCTTTGTTCTAGCATGAAAAAATAGGATCTTTGTGCTAACCCTATGCTGATAAGATTATCACAATAAATGATGATAGGCTTCTCCGCTTCCGCACTTATTCTGCAAGTAACATCTCTAGCCATGATGCCTAACATGCTACCATTGCAACACCTCTATACTCAGCCTTCGTACTCACCAAAGCAACAATGGGTTGCTTCTTAATGCTCCGTGTAATAGCAACACTCCCAAGTGCCAATAAAAAGCCAATAGTAGATCTTCTATCTAGAACACTGCCATCCCAATCTACATCAATGTATCCATGAACTTGCAATTCTACACTAGCTTCATAAAACAATGCATAATCAAAAGTAGCACTCACATAGCATAGAGTGCATCTCAAAAGCATCTAAATGTGGTTTCCTTGAAACTTGCATAAATTGAATTTCAAGTCCTAAAGTGTAGCTTACATTAGACCTTGTAATTGTGAGATGTATCAAACTTTCCACAATTTTCTTGTACATAGTAGCATTTTCCAATGCTTCACATGATGTAGTATCAAACTTCAAATTATGATCTAATGGCATAGAAATTGGCTTAGAATCAACCAGAGCATACTTTTGCATCATACTCAATGCATATTGCCTTTGAGAAAGCCATATACCTATTTTTGTATGTATAAATTCAATGCCCAAAAGGTAGCGCAACACCCCAAGATCTTTCATGTCAAATTCCTACATGAGGACTTTCTTTACCTCTTTAATGATTTCTTCATTATCACCACCTACAATCGAGTCATCAACATAAATAACCATAATTGTGATGCCATCATCACCCTTCCTTGCATATAATGAGTGATCTACATCACACATAGGAAATCCAATGGAGGTTAAATAATCTCTGATCCTTGCATGCCAAGCACGAGGGACTTATTTAAGCCCATACAAAGCCTTTTTCAATTTTAGATGCTTTGAATCCCAATATCCTTATGACTGATCCGTGTATAGTTCTTCTTGCAACTCACCATGTAAGAAAGACATATGAATTTCACTCATAACTTGATATTCTACACGATTTTTTTAGCATTTCCTTTGTCATTTGATTCAAGATTAAGTCCTTTGGCATCAGCATATAAGCTTCAAATTTCATCAAACATCACATGTCACCTTAACTTCACTTGTTATGTGAGTGGGTTACAAAATTTATACCCCTTTAGCTCAAGGGAGTGCCCAATGAAGATACATTTTTTTTCATGGACACAAAAGAAACCATCCTGAACCTCAAATTCCATGTGACTTCCTATATCTCATGATTGGTTCATAATTTAGAGAAATTAATTCTTCCATGGCATCTGCAACATGCAAAACCCTAACATCGACTGTTTTGTTGCTTCATACTCATATCTAGAGGTCATGTTTTGAGGAACTTATATTAATAATGCCCGAGGCAAACACTTTAAATGAATTCATGAATCAATCAATTGGGTGTGATAATAGGTTGTTCAAGAGAAACAAAGAGAAGGAAACTTCTATTAGAGATTGAGGATACAAGTTTACTTCTATTCCAAAACAACATATGTTGGAGAACCCATGAAATTGGATAACATTAGGGTCAGATGACTTCCACAAAAGGAAAGAAAACATCAAAAGGATAATGGATTATGCTTTTATTGTGGAGACCATGATCACATGGTATTCAAATGCCCTAAGAGGAAGAAACAAGTTGGGGTTAGAACTTCCACAATCACCATCCCATATCAAAGGAATCATCATTAGAGTCAAAAGATGAATACATCCCATCATGAGAATAAAGCAATTGATTTTGTACCTAGATATACTACGAACCCAGTTTTCATCATGGATATACATCATCATCATGTTCCAGTACCACATATTGAGAACTCGATAAAGACAAGGAGCTATGAAGATTCAAGGCCTAGAAGATTTCATATTCACATAATCGTGCCTCCAAGAACTCCTCGCTTGAGGGGGAGGTGATGTCATGGACACAAAAGAAACCATCCTGAACCTCAACTTCCACGTGAATTCCTATATCTCATGATTGGTTCAGAATTTAGAGAAACTAATTCTTCCATGGCATTCGCAACATGCCAAAACCCTAAGATCGATTGTCTATTTGCCTGATTCTAACACTCAAAGGTCTTGTTTCAAATTGATGACATCAGATGACATCATCAATTCATAAGCACCAATTAGGAACCACCCTTGGAAACCTATATAAGGAGGGGTTGGCCACATATATTCTCAGTCTTGCTAATGCCAATCTTGGGAGCTCAAGGAGTCGTGATCTCTAAGTAAGTACTTTCCAAGTTCCAACTCTAGTTCTTGTCTTGTTTGTTGTTCTAGTCCTGATTAGTCTAGTTCTTGGACATCTAGTATTGTCCTCTTGTAATCTCGTTGTACGAGATCTTGTCATGTGATTTCTTGTATCTATTCCATCTCCCTCAAGGGAGTTCTTGTAATTCAAATATTGTGTTTCATACCTATGGTTACGGGTTGTGGGATCTCATGTATCATCTCTAGTTAAGTTATCCATATCTATCAATCTCAGGCTGTGGGACTTCTTGTATAAGTTACGTATTCTTATATTAT
>CM035426.1:174950818-174963318 GCA_020310875.1 Ceratopteris richardii
CTATATGCAAAAGGGTAGTACAAGCTCCATTAGTGGGTGGGTGTAAGGTGTGGTACATAGGTGGAGGTGGAGTTAGGGCTGCCCTGATGAAATATTTTGAACGTCTATTAGAAGGCCAAATTCGACCTATGAGATAGAGTCAATGTACATAGATTATGTTTCCGGTCAATCAAAAAGACAAAGTATGCTGAAAAATAAGAACTGAAGCTAATTCAAAAAAAACCAGAGTCTCCATAACATGCATGTGTGGAGAATACATGAGAGAGGGTAATAGATGGAGTGCTATATAAGCAAGAGTGTAGTACAAATATGAGAATGCATCTAAGTGATTAACCATCTCCACCTAATGCTCATGTGTGGGTGTAGTATGTGGTACATAGGTAGAGGCGGTGTTTGGGTTGCGTGGATGATTGTAGCAGGATCGGCCATCATTTGGGCGTGTCTCTCTTCAATGGATCGACGGTAATAGTGAGCCTAGATATCTGCAATTTGATGTCCATGAAATCTCTGTGTCCGATAGCCTATGATGCGGGGTCGTCTTCTAATACGAGAGGTCTTGGCCTGCTAGAGAGTCACCCATCCCCCCCCCCCCCCCCCCCCTCCCCCCCCTTCCCCTTCTCTTTTCTTTGTGTGATAGCCGGTGGGGGGGGGCTGATGCATGTCGTGGTGCGAAGAAGTCCATGAGCTTTGTCTTTCTCCCCCCAGTTAGAGCCGTCGAGGGGGGACTGGAGCACAGAATCTTTGTGGCTATGTATCTCTAGTAAGAGCCATCCTAACTGACGTTGATCCTTGGAGGCCATGATCTCACAAAGGGTAGGGTGTCCTGCAAATAGAGTAGGGAATGTTTGTGGCTGTGTATCTCTAGTAAGAACCATCTTAACTGACGATACTTGGAGGCCATGATCTCACAAAGGGTAGGGTGTCTTGCAAATAGAGCTTCATACATGCTGCTTATATCCTTGTAAGCTCCACATCTATATACAAAATGCTCCTCATCCTCTATCTCTATCCCGCGTATCCAACAAGTCCTCTCCTCTTTAGGAGTGTATGTTGCACTGCCAGTCTCAATCTCTAATCGAGTTGATAAAACCCTCGGTTGGTCAATCCCTACCTTTGAGCAATGAGGCATGTATGTGTCCATGTAGTGTGGTCTCTGGATGAATTCATTCGCTAGAAAGTCCAAGAATTGGTCTCGGTAGTGTGACAATCTGGATCCTAAGTGAGGAGCAAACCAAGTCGGACTAGTGTAGAGCTGCCAGAGAACCTGCCTGAGCACATTGTTCCTCTCACTGCGTGAGAGGTGAATGTGGGGAGAATTTGGGTCATACTGGAAGGGTGGTAGCTTGTCCATAGCTAATCCATAGTCATCAAACCATGCCCTAACCTGAGAATACCAATTTCTCTCATATCCTAACTTAGAGATTTGTATCGCAGCCTTAAATGCCTTGCATGTGAGTCTATCAGCTCGGAGTGCTCTCATCCTCGGAATGAAATATATAGTCTAGAATAGCGCCTCTACTACCATGGGAGGAACAACCATCTCTACCCTGATGATGCCATGTGGTAGTGATTGTTTCCCACAGAAAAGTCGGGAGATCATGTGTACATGTGGCCTCTCAATCGCACTCCACTAGGTGGCAGAGAGACTTGGAGCCCAAACAATCGTTGCATACATCAGATTTGGTGTTACTAGTGTATCAAATAGCCACCCCTTCGTATGGGGTTCCTGGAAGTGGGTTCGATGGCATCTCCTCTCTAACATGGCCAACATTGCATACCCTCGTGTGAGCCGGTGTCGTAGAGATTCTCATCTCTATTTGTACCTCTACTTGCTTCAAAACAGGATGTTATTTCATTAAAAACATGCAAAACAACAGTGATGATCATAGGGGTTTGTATATTAACAAAGCCTAGTGCAGGTCAGAAGTGATGATTGTTGTTATGGTGGAAGCAAGGCTATTGTAATTCTCTTTCTCGGGCGGGATATGAGCATAGAAGAAATGCACACATGGAAGTCGGAACTATTATTTAATAGTTCAAAGGATATATGAAGTTTGTATTCTTGGATTTAGCTATTTGTTGAAGATCAAGTGGAGAAAGGCTCCATGGTACTTGGTGTAATATCTATATGGGCCATGATTTGAGTAGAAATGCTGAAGATAATTAATATTTGAATGCATGCACAATAGGATTAAACTCAATTGCTTCTCTGAACCGAAGTCCTGTCGAAAGAGCGAGTGGTTAACACGCAAACAATGTTTCTCCTTCTCTTTTGGGTGTCAAGATTGTTGGCTTCGAAGGGGGAAATAATTTTGCATGAGCAGGATATGGGCATTAGGACTCACACCATACGTACCAACTGCAGATCTCTAGTACTATTACCTTTACTTAAGAAAGGCATCGGGGAGGAAGGACGGAGGGTGTCAAACATAGATATTAACTCTTAGTTCTGCATGAAAAAGGGGGGGGGAGGGATCTTACGGGGAGGGTCCTTCATCAATGGGCGGCATTTGATTGTTCTCGAAAACAATAGCAGGTTATTATCGCAGGCCGATTGGAGCTCATAGAGAGGAGTCTGACTCCACAGAAGGAGGGGACGCATGATCAGAGAAGAGGGAAACTTAGCACTGAAGGCAAGAAGCAGAAAACGTCCACGAGAAGAAGAGAAGGATGTTGAGGCCAAGCACGCTTAAACTGTAAAGATCTGATGGGCTTTGAGGAATTAGTGCTGATATGACTGAACTGTACGACGTTAAGAAGGTGTATATACATCAGAAGGCTGAACGCCATTAAATTGACAACTCCGACACGATGAAGAGAGGATTCGGGTGTGCAAAATCAGAGGGAACGAATGGGGAGGAGGTTTTTGGACTTATGATGAAGCTACGCGGAGGTGGTGACCTAATCTAACGATTCTAACAAAGAGACGGAAGTGATGCGCTTAACAGGAGATCATTGTGATGAAAACTTGATGAGCACTGAAGAGGATTTGACGAGATTTACGAGATAGAAGCTTCTTTTATGCCGCTGATTTTAGTTCATCATTTGATCTTTGAATTATAAATTTATGTATTAAGCTTTTATATAGGAATATCTTCTAAAAGCTGTATTAGAAGTTTTTATAAGCATTTGTATAGGACTAGTTTTGGTTCTAAAGTATTAGCACTTCCACTATATAATTTAATTAAATTCTTATATTGCACTTTCTTATGTCTGAAAATTTAGCATCTACAAGTAAGTCTGATACTAAAAATACAGAAATAGATAGTTCTTTTGTTTTAGGAGCGCTTTTACTCGCACCCATTGAAAGTACGTTTACTCAAATCAGTGAAAACGAGATTAGTAACGAAGTAGAAGTAATAGAAATAGTTAAAGATCAAGTTGTAGATGAAACTTTATGTTCTTTAGAATACAATCATAACTTATCTAGAGTTTTGCCTTTGCTCTCAATTGTCTTACCTGAACCAGAAAATAGAGAAGATTTGTTTCCTCCAACCTTACAAAGAAATACTCTTACAGCATATCAAAACGCTAGAAATGCACTTTCATATGTCTCTTAGTTTTTTAGATTAAACTTAAATGGATTATAAATTCTTAGTTATTAACTCCCAAACACTGAAAACACATCTTAAATCCTGGGACCTCATAATATAAAAATTTAACCTTCATATCATCAATGAGATACTTCCATTCATCCAATATCAGTACCTTTTTGATGAGGGAGAAGATAAAACTCCCATGAGCATTCATAATGTACCTTTTTGATGAGGGAGAAGGTAGAAACCTCCCATGATCATTCATAATATACCTTTTTGATGAGGGAAAAGGTAGAAAACTCCCATATGCATTCATAATGTACCTTTTTGACGAGGGAAAGGTAGAAAAACTCCCATATGCATTCATAATGTACCTTTTTCATGAGAAAGAAGGTAGAAAAAACTCCCATATGCATTCATAATGTACCTTTTTGATGAGGGAGAAGGTAGAAAAACTCCCATATGCATTCATAATGTATCTTTTTGATGAGGGAGAAGGTAGAAAACTCCCATATGCATTCTTAATGTACCTTTTTGATGAGGGAGAAGGTAGAAAACTCCCATGAGCATTCATAATGTACCTTTTTGACGAGGGAGAAGGTAAAAAACTCCCATGAGGATTCATAATGTACCTTTTTGATGAGAGAGAAGGTAGAAATCTCCCATGAGCATTCATAATGTACCTTTCTGATGAGAGAGAAGGTAGAAAACTCCCCTCAGCATTCATAATGTACCTTTTTGATGAGGGAGAAGGTAGAAAACTCCCATGAGCATTCATAATGTACCTTTTTGATGAGGGAGAAGGTAGAAAAACTTCCATATGCATTCGTAATTTACCTTTTTCTTGAGGGAGAGGGTAGAACTCCCATAATCATAATTTACCTTTATGTTGAGGGAGAAAGTAAAACTCCTATAATCGTAATTTACCTTTTTGTTGAGGGAGAAAGTAAAACTCTCATAATCGTAATTTACCTTTTTGTTGAGGAAGAAAGTAAAACTCCCATATGCATTCGTAATTTACCTTTTTGTCGAGGGAGAAAGTAGAACTCCCATATGCATTCGTATTCATCAATACCTGAGTTGCCGTGCCGATCTTGCACGTCGGGTTCACGAAATTGTCGTAGAGGGGTGTGAAGGGAGGTAGCCGCTCATCCAAACAGATTCAGGCTAACCTCACCGTGTGACTACACGCTGGGTGTTTTTTAGTGTGCCTCAGGATTTAAGATGTGTTTTCAGTGTTTGGGAGTTAATAACTAAGAATTTATAATTTATAGTCTATTTTAAAGGAAGGATATTCACTCTCAACTAACTCTCCCATCCTCTTACAATTTGAAGCATTGTCAATGATCACTTGTACCACATTCTCTGCCCAACCTCTTCTATGGTACATTTTATGTGCTCATAGATATACTCCCCATCATAGTTGTTACTGACGGGGTTCTGACTTCTGACTTGTGACGTTTAGCCGACATTTGACGGGTACGGTAAAACGTTTTTGACGTTTATCGATGTGGAGAGTTTTTCCAAATAAAAACTCGTGTATATGACTCCGTTTTAAGAGCTTCCTTTGCATCCCCTCTAAGTTCACCTTCTTTGGGGGTGAGAGATGCAATTGAGGCATTGAGGAGTTCGATTTGCTCTGGCATGGCCTTCTTCTCTTCTATCCAATCTTTTTCCCTCTTGAGCCATTCTTCTCTCTTCTTCAATCTCTCCATCTCCTTTTCTTGTTTCTCTTTGCCCCATGTCTCATGCTCTTTGTTGAAGCCTTCCACTTCTTTCTCCAGTTTGAAGATGCGTTTGATGATGGAGGTGATGGTTATTCCATCATTCTCTTGTTGTCTTTGATGATAACATTGAGTTTGTCCTTCAGTTTGGTTAAATCTTCCATCTTGACCATCTTCATTGTTTCGAAGTCCACCTTTTTTTTGAAATAGTTGCTGACTTCTTGAAAAAAGCCTAAGTTGTGGATTTCACAAGTAGTTGTCGAGGGTGAGTATTCCTTGACAAAGGTTAGGGTTCGCGCCCATTTTAGGGCTCGTGAAGGTTAGGGTTCTATAGGACAACGGGGTTACGAGTAGAGGTAGGCGAGACAGAGGGTGCGAGGGTGGAAAGGCAGAGGGTGCGAGGGGCGGCCATGAGGTAGGCAGGGGTGGGGGGCAAAGGGGGGAAGGGATTGCGCGAGCAGGGGGGGTTTTGGACTGGAGCCGGGGAGACGGGGAGCGTGTGTGTTTGTGTGTGGAAGGAGCAGGCTGTTATCAGGTCCTTCAGTGCACGCGCACACAGAGGCAGAAAGAAGACGAACCAGGAATCAGAAACAGAGAGATAATCGACGCGATATTGGTGCAATCTCTCAGAGTACACGTATCTATAGGTTTATTTCTATTACGTCCTGAAAATAGAAGTTACATGAGGGTCGTCGCTTTTAGAAGTCTTTTAGGAAAAACTACTTTATTTACAAAAGGTGTTGCTTTCTAAAGCGAACCATTACTTTTACAACAAGATAAACCTAAATATAACTATTTTAGAGTCTTTGATTTAATCTTCGAATTTATTTATTTACGCGCATCCACTTGTGTCCACGCCCTCATGCTTCTTCACTTGCAAGATCAAACACAACCACATTAAAATCTTCTGGATATTTAAAACATTAAAAATTCCATTTAACTTTCCATGATTCCATAATATATAACATGCCTCCCAGTTGACAAGCAACTTATCTCAGTTGATAAATATAAAAATAAACATGGATGATCAGTCGCATGTCCCATCATTGAACAATATTAAGCATGAACCATGTAAAACACATGCATGGAATCGGAAACCTGAAAGTTGAATGTAATTGGGAATGATATGCATAAATTAAATGACCATAGTGAGGTGATAAGGTCTTATGTATCCATTGTGATTCCTCAAGTGAGATCCCAAGTAAAGGTGAATTGCCAAAATCCTCCATTGTTGTAGGGTCCATATCTTGAGAACAAAACCCCTCTTTCAAATATGTTGGATCCTCAATCTAATAGGTTACTTAAAAAGCTCGTTCTGATAGCTTTTCAACGATATATTATATGCTAAAATCCGAGTTATATATTGTAAATTATTCCCTATTCTTTGATGCACTCCTCTAGAATATCGACGGGCGCTTCCACATGTGTGAGATTATCTTGGAAATTGTAAAAGGAAGAGGGAGGTGAAAGTTGATGTAAATATGACAAAGGGGAGATAGAATATTAACTCAAAGAGATGGAGTAGTGGTTAAAGTACTTTCCTTGTAAGTAGGAGGTTGTGGGTTCAAATCCTCCTACCTTAGGGAATCTAAAACTCTCTATTGCCACTCAAAATTAAAATTGCCTTGTGCGTAGCCTACGGTCGCCAAGGGAGCCTTGGTTGCCAATGTTGCTAATGTATTGCCTAAGTTCTTTGCCTTAGTCGACGCCTTGGAGTAAGCGTAGGTGTAAATGTAGGTTCTGGGGTTGGGGCTAGGGCTGGGCGGACGCGGATCGGGAACAGAGAATGCAAACAATCCCCTCCGGAGTGATACGTGCAAGGCTCTGATACCACTCTTATCAAGTCCTTCAGTGCACGCACACACAGAGGCAGAAAGAAGACGAAACAGGAATCACAAACAGAGAGACAATCAACGCGATATTGGGTGCAATCTCCTCCCGTGTACTCTGATGGACGAGTCTCTCAGAGTATACGTATTTATAGGTTTATTTCTATTACGTCCTGAAAATAGAAGCTACATGAGGACCATCGCTTTTAGAAGCATCTTTTAGGAAAAACTACTTTATTTACAAAAGGAGTCACTTTCTAAAGCGAACCACTACTTTTACAACAAGATAAACCTAAATATAACTATTCTAAAAGTCTTCGATTTAGTCTTCCAATTTATTTATTTATGCACATCCACTTGTATCCACGCCCTCATGCTTCTTCACCTTCTAGATCAAATACAACCACATTAAAACCTTCTGGATATATAAAACATTAAAAATCCATTTAACCTTCCATGATTCCATAATATACAACACAGGGGGGAGGGAGCGACAGAGGTAGGGGAGAGTGGTGGGGCGAGGGTGATGGGAGGAGGCAGAGGGTGCAGGAGGGGTGGCAGGCGGGGTGGAAGGAGTAGGTAGATGACATGGGAGCAGAGGCGGGCAGCGGGCTAGGGTTTCGAGTGCACGAGCAGAGGCAGACTATAGTTCTGAGTTCAGCAAGGAGGGGGAGAGGGAGGGAGGGGGAGAGAGAGAGAGAGAGAGAGAGAGAGAGAGAGAGAGAGAGAGAGAGAGAGAGAGAGAGAGAGAGAGAGAGAGAGAGAGAGAGAGAGAGAGAGAGAGAGAGAGAGAGAGAGAGAGAGAGAGAGAGAGAGAGAGAGAGAGAGAGAGAGAGAGAGAGAGAGAGAGAGAGAGAGAGAGAGAGAGAGAGAGAGAGAGAGAGATCATGCCCCTTTGCCTGCCTCCCTGTATTTCTATCCAGCCCACTGTGGTGCTCGGGTGGTATACCGTGCTGCGCCTAATTGTGTGCAACTATAAGCCGAGTGGTAACCATGCATGCCTCTGGACGGCGGACCGGCTGGGAATGCCCCAACGTCCATGCTAAGACGCACCATGGGCGTGAGTGCTGAGCCTTCCCTTCCTCACCTTTCATGGGGACGTCGGTTGCCCCTTGGACCGTGGGTAGATGCCTGGTAATGGGAACGCCCCCCTATCACACCTTGACGGGTCTCGCACGTAAACGGCGGACTAAGTGCTAAGGCCACGTAAACGGTGGGTCCGGCCGTCTGTCCCTCATCTTGCCCGCTCATGTAAAGGGGCTATGGACGTGTGTGGCAAAGGAGAGCAACTATGCCTCTTAGGCAAACAACAGTTTCGGACTCGTCGGAAATCAACCGTCGAGACGGCCCGTCGTCGGTGGCCGTCCCTTGCATCTTGTGGACAACGTCCCGTCTTCCGCTGCATCCGGCCTCCGGGCCGTCCCGCATCTCAAGTCCTGCTTCGGCTTCCGGGTCACTCAAGGGGATTGCCCCTTAGCTCGTGGCCGTCCTCCTTGTGGGGACAAGCTAAAATCCCCCCTTGGACTTGGACTGTCACAATTGGTATCAGAGCTTCGGCTCTTGGTCGGTGAATCCGCCGTTGACGGTGTCAGTCGTGATCCGTCCGCGAAAAGGGCAAAATTTTTTTTTACATGGATACTTTCGCCGTTGGTCCTTGCTTGGGCCTCGGCCCGTTCTTGGCATAATCTTCATGCATGTCGCAACGTCGCCGTCGGCAAACGGGATCGGATCTGCGCTTCAGGTCCGGGTGGCAATAGGTCTCGGGGTTGGTGTGGCAGACCACCCTCATCTTTTATGATCCTTTGGAAAGGCACGATGATTCGCCCTTTCATGTGTTTATGAGTTCGACCCGCTTGGCGACCCACTCCTGTTCTTGTTTTCCCTCTCGGATCTGGCCCCGCGTCGACTTTTTCCGCGGCATTCCCGCCAGGAGGAGGGAGGGACAGTCCTCCATTTGCTTGCAAGGCCGCCTTGTTCTCCGGGCCGGGGTAGCGCTATAAGACGCATCCGTGCTGTCGTAAGTCGCGTCCCTTGGGGGAGGGGACTCGTCTGTGAGATTCTTAACCGGGAGCGACACAGGGCAGTCCTGCCGGGCCCCGCCACTGGGTGGGCCGGTTGGGTATAGTGCTACGTCAAACGGTGATGCTGCCGGTGACGAAACGAAATGTGCTTAACCCACTTGACCACCTTCTAAGACCATGTCCCTTTCGCAAATATTGTTATATCTTTTGCCAAGTGCCCGAAGCTAAGCTACATTTTGGAAGATAAAAGGCCAACAAACCGTGTTCTCCGGCAAGGGTATTCCATCGGCCAGGGTAGTGAGCACCCTGAGGCCCAAAATTTTAATCGGATGGAAAATTGTCCCAATCTTTTACTCTTTGGCCGGCGTGCCTAGAGTTCGTCAACGAATGTGTGTGCCTTCCGTCGGGTAGTACGGGGCCGGGGAGTGCACTATGAACGAAAACGGTCGGCGTGAATGTAAGCCGCTACTTGTGCCGCACGTCTATGCCTATGTGCAAAACGTAAGAGGGCCGCCGATAGGCCTAGTTTCATGCGGTCGGCGGGTGTGTGGCCTTGCCCTCCCGTACGGGCCTTGGAGAAATGCCGCCCGCGGGTCCCTTTGTGGCCGGGGCAAAGTTGGGAACAAACAGCCGGCGGGGTGCGACCTTGTCCTCCCATCCGTGCCTCATGTGTTGGGGCTGCCCGCGGGTTCCCTCGAGGCCGGGCAAAGTTACAAGTGAAGTCGGCCGGCGGGTATGTGGCCCCGCCCTCCCGTTCGTGCCTTGGATGGACGTCGCCTGCGGGTCCCCTTGAGGCCGAGGCAAAGTATGGAAAGGGAACGGCCGGCATGACCGTAAGACGCTCAATGCGCCGCACGTCCGTGCCTGTGGACGCATTGCCAAAGGGCCGCCGATAGGCCCATATTTTCAACTCGAGATGGCCGACGTGAATGTAAGCCGCCCGATGCGCAGCACGTTCGTGCCTATGTTCGAAACGACAAAGGGCCACCGATAGGCCCATTTTCCTGATACAACGGCCGACATGAATGTAAGCCGCTCTACGCGCTGCATGCTCGCGCATATGAACTGCAACGCTAACGGGCCGCTGATAGATTTCAAAGATGAACGGCCGGCGTGAGAGTAAGCCACTTTATGTGCCGCACGTCCGTGCCTACGCGCCAAATGATGAAGGGCAGCCGATAGGCCCGTTTATTGGTGGGAATTTCCTTGGCCGGCACTTGCCATTCGGGCTTTGTCGCACCTTGAAAATTATGGACCGTCGGAAAGGGAACAATGGGTGTGTGTGGAGTGGCAACGAGGCCCTCCCATCACAAACATTGGGATGAGCCCATATAGGTCATATCCGCCCAGGATGGGGCAAATTTTAACTTAGAACCGGCTCGGGGCCTAAGTGTTCCACTTTGGCTCTGACTTTGAGCGGAATGGCCCACTTAGCCATTTTGACGGCAAAGGGTAAAGACGGATGACCAGTTGTGAATTGACTTAGAGGGACCGGCCATCCTTTTGACGATAGGATCTTCTTCGAAGTCCTAGACCCGAACCGGCACATTCAGCCTAATAAGAGGCAAAGGTGCCATGACCCAAACTGTGAGGTCCCATTCTCATGCAAGATCTGGCTCATGTGGAGCATTGGCTTGTCCCGATGGAGTCGGAGTGGGGCAAGCCGTCCCTTCGCTTAGTCCCTTTGCTTCGAGCCAAACCTGCGGTGTTAGGTTCGCACCTCTCTTGCATTTAAGCAAAGTTTCCATAGATATGCATTTGCACGACAACTCGTGGTACTAAGGACACTGCCCCAAATTCGAGGGTAAGAACACCATGCAGAAGTCGCAAAAGCCATCACAAAAATCACCTTTTGCTTGCAGAGGACGCGAAGTCTGTCGGAGAGGGGGTGGATGTCATGCCCCTTTGCTTGCCTCCCTGTATTTCTATCCAGCCAGCTATGGTGCTCGGGTGGTATACCGTGCTGCACCTAATTGTGCGCAACTATAAGGGGAGTGGTAACCGTGCATGCCTTTGGACGACGGACCGACTGAGAATGCCGCCAACGTTTGGGCTAAGATGCACCATGGGTGTGAGTGCTGAGCCTTCCCTTCCTCACCTTTCATGGGGACATCAGTTGCCCCTTGGACCGTGGGTAGATGCCCGACAACGGGAACGCCCCCCCGTCACACCTTGACGGGTCTCGAACGTAAACGGCGGGACAACCGGCCCGGCCGTCCGTCCCTCATCTTGCCCGCTCATGTAAAGGGGCTATGGATGTGTGTGGCAAAGGAGAGCCACTATGCCTCCTAGGCAAACGGCAACTTCGGACTGTTCGGCAATCAACTGTCGACGGCCTGCTGTCGGCCCGTCCCTCGCATCTTATGGACAACGTCCCGTCTTCTGCTGCATCCGGCCTCGGGGCCGTCCCGCACCTCAAGTCCCGCTTCGGCTTCCGGGTCACTCAAGGGGATTGCCCCTTAGCTCGTGGCCGTCCTTTCCTTGTGGGGACAAGCTAAAACCCCCCCTTCGACTTGGACCATCACAGGAAGGGGGGGGGGAGGGAGGGAGGGAGGGAGGGGGGGGGGGAGGAGGGGGGGGAAGGGAGGAAGGGAGGGAGGGAGGGCGGGCGGGCGAGGGGGGGGGGAGGGTGGTGTATGTATGTGTGTATGTACATATTTACGTACGTATGCATGCGTGTACATATGTATGTCTCACACATTTAGATACACATGGATACATGCATGCATGCACGTGCGCATACACATGGATGTGCATACATACATGCACACAATGTATGTATATGTATGTGCGTATGAATGTGTGCATGTACATATATGTTTATGTGTGCACTTTTGTTTGTATTTATATGTATATATGTTGATGTGTGCGTATATTTATGTAGGCATGTATTGTCACAGTATTGTGTGTAGGAGTTATCACAGTAATTTGTTGCTTTCTGTCATGGCTCGATTGAATTTCCATTTCCATCCTGTTCTCAATGGTTGAGGCCCGCTTTCGTTTGGTGAACAGTTCAAGGAAGTTGCACAAGCTTATGAGGTTTTAAGTGATCCAGAAAAAAGGAATGTTTATGATAAGTATGGTGAGAATGCTCTGAAAGAAGGCATGGGCACTGGGGGACCTGCTGTTAATCCATTTGATATTTTTGACTCGTTCTTTGGTGGAGGTGCTGGACACCCATTTGAAGGTATGGTTTTGTGTTTTGGGTTCCCTTTTTACCTGTACCTATCATAATAGGTGTTCAGAGACACTCATAGTACGTTGTGTGATAGCATTTCTTTTTTTCTGTTCCTCAAATCAATCTTTACATTTTCAGACTTTTTTGGAGTAAGTAGCAGAAGCAGCCGTAGAAAACGACGGGGTGAGGATGTGGTGCATCCCTTGAAAGTT